>PVKM010002796.1:0-61992 GCA_004027735.1 Carollia perspicillata
CATTTCTGAAATTTGCTCCCCCCCTCCACATCACTCCCCCACCATGTGTGTTAGAACAGATCACTTGAACCTAAAGTAACATTGTCCTTGTATGTTGTTTTATATTTTATTTGAGTGCTTGACTAGCTAATGAATGGACCATTCCATTTTGGAGTATATCACCACTTTCTTCCACAGTTAAGGAACAGAGATGGAGTTAAGTGCTTGAGAAAAGAACATTATAGTTCCTAAGACAAAAGACCAGCAAAACACAGTTGATACAAGAACATGGGAAGATCTAGAAATAACTTATTTTTGTCTTTAAATAATTTTTATTTTACAATTGCAGTTGATATATACTATCATATTCACTTCAGGTGTACAATCCAGTAATTTGACAATATATAAAGTCTGTACAGGAAAAAATCCAACTATTGTTAATATAACAAAAATGGTTTGCGTGACATTAATGTAGCCTGGCAGCAAAGGAGAGTGAGGTGAAATATGCATAGGTGAACAATGATAACTTCACTGTTCTAGTCACTGGGGAGGCAATACTGAGTGACCATGTGTACTATGTAGCCATTGCATTCAAAATAACAGCAGGTAGAGTGACGAATCCATATCATATTTTATGATAAGTTTGAATATTTCTCTACAGAAACTATTTTGATGATTCAGAAGGCTGCAGATACAGGCAACTGGTGATTGGCAGCTTCGTCACAACAATGCTCTTGCTAATGCATCACATCTCGTAAAGAGTTTTTTAGCAAAACATCAAATCATGCAGGTAACTCAGCCCATCTATAGCCCCCATTTAGCACCCTGCAATTTCTGGCTTTTCCCAAAACTAAAATCACCTCTGAAAGGAAAGAGATTTCAAACAATCAGTGAGATTCAGGAAAATACAACAGGACACTAATGATGATTCGGAGAACTCTGCGAGATTTTAAGGTGTCTACTTTGAAGGGGAATGAGGCATCTTGTCCCATATGTAATGTTTCTTCTATCTTGTATCTTCCTCAATTTCTTATTACATAGCTGGATATTTTCTTCATAGACCTTATCATATGACTTTTTAAGTGATCATCCCAAAAAATGTAGTACCCATCTGACACATAGTTATTATAATATAATTGACTGTATTTCATATGCTGTATTTTATATCCCTATGACTATTGTATAAACAAGAATTTGTACTTCTTAATCCCTTCACCTTTTCCACCCATCTCTTATAATCTCCCTTCCATTCAGCTACCATTAAAATGTTCTCTCGTCTTGCCTGGTTTGGCTCAGTAGGTTGAGTCCTGGCCTGTACCAAAGGGTAACCAGTTCAAAACACAATCATAGCACATGCCTGGGTTGTGGGCCATGTTCCCAGTTGAGGGAGTATGTGAGAGGCAACCGATCAGTATTTCTCTTGCACATAAATGTTTCTTTCTCTCTCTTTCTATATTCTTTCCTCTCCTTCTCAAAAATAAGATAAAATCTTTAAAAAAAATGTTCTCTGTAGCTGTTAGTCTATTTCTGTTCTTCTTGTTTATTTATTTTTTTATACCCAATTGTTGATAGATATTTATTTGTTATCATTTTATTATTCATATTTTTATCTTTTTTCTTCTTATTATTGAAGACCTTTCAACGTTTCATGTAATAGTGGTTTGGTGGTGATTAACTCTAGCTGTATCCTTGTCTGGGAATCTCTTTATACATCCTTTGATTCTAAATAATAGCCTTACTGGAAGACTAATTTTGGTTTTAGGTCCTTGCTTTTCATTCCTTTGAATATTTCATTCAAACCACTGCTGGCCTACAAAGTTTCTGTTGATAAATCAGGTGGAAGTCTTATGGGAGCTCTGTTGTAGGTAACTAACTACTTTTCTCTTGCTGCTTTTAAGATTTTCTCTTTGTCTTTATCATTTTGCATTTTAATTGTGATGTGTCTTGGTTTCATCCTCTTTGGGTTCATCTTGTTTGAGACTCTTTATGCTTCCTGGATTTCTATGTCTATTTCCTTCACCAGGTTAGGGGTATTTTCCATCATTATTTCTTTCATATATGTTTTCAATTATTTTCTCTCTCTCTCTCTCTCTCTTTTCCTTCTGGACCCCATCATATAAGTGTAGGCTCCTTATACTAGCCTCACTTTTTTGGATTGTTCCTCTCTCTCTCTCTCCCCCCTCTTCCAAGATTATGTAATTATTGATTTTGGAGGGAGAGAGTAACATCAATGTGAGAGAGAAACATCAATCAGTTGCCTCCTATATGCTCCAAAACCATAACCTTGATATGTTCTTTTGGCTGTTTTATTTGGGTGCTTTCTGCTTCATTATCTTTCCAATCTCTTATTTTATCTTCTTCTTTATCTATGCACTGTTTTCTTCATTTCAGTTAATGTATTACTTTATGATTGTTTGTTATATGTTTTCTAGTTCTCTTTTTACATTTCCTATCACTGTGTTGAAGTTCTCACTAAGTTCATCAACTTTCTCTTTAAGTTCATTAAGCATCCTTATAACCAGTGTTTTGATTCTGCTTCTAGCATATTACTTGTCTCCATTTTGTTTAATTCTTTTTCTGGAGTTTTGTTCTGTTCTATTATTTGGGACATAATTTTGTCTCCTAATTTTGGCAGCCTCCTTGTGTTTGCTTCTATGTATTAGGTAGAGCTGTTACATCTCCCAGGCTTGGTAGAGTGACCTTATGTGGTAGATGTTCTGTAGGGTCCAGGGCATAGTTACCCCAAGCACCCAACCTGGGCTCTACAGGTGGGACTCTGTGGGTTGTGTAAACTCTCCTGTTATACTTGATCCTTGATTGCTATTGGCATGTCAATGAGAGGAACTTACCTCCTGGCTAATGGCTGCAAGGATTGGCTGTGATCATCAGGCTTCTTCTGTCCTCTCCCACCCTCTTAAGGAACAAAATTAGACTTAGCTTGTGGGCCTATCTTCTGCCTTCCTTCTACTTGTTCCAGCTCTCTGCTTTTCTTTGAGCTCTGTTCAGATTGGGGATGTTAGTTTTTATTTCCTAGCTCTTTATTTATTTATTTTTATTATTTTGGGGAGAATCCCTTTTTGTCTTCTAAGAAGGCATTTGCTTCCCCCCTTTCTTTCTTTCAACTTAAATAATAATCATAGTAATAGAAAATGACTGCTAATGTAAAAATAACTAAACAAATAATAAAAGGCTAGCACCTCATAAAGGAGCGATGATGCCACTATTGTCTCATTAAATCTCTGTTCCCCAGGAAAAGACAAACAAACAAACAAAAGCCCATCTTATGGAACAGGACTTACTACGTCAGGGCTCTTGTTCCTTTTGATTCGGTCCCTAAAGTGTGTACCTTGTGGATGTAGTTGGGTGGTGCTTCAACATGGTATGAAGCTGTTCACTGGATCCACTGGCTGTGGGGCCCCTTGGGAGTTGTTGGCCAAGATCAGCCATCTCCTGTGTCTGACCAGGGCCACATGGCATGAGCTAAAAAATGATCTGAAGATGGCTGCTACTTATGCTAGGCTTGGAGGTGCTCAGGAAAGGCCAACCTGCAAACCAAAACTGACTGCCACTAGTGCTAGGTCTGGGGCTTCTTAACAAGAGGTATTCGATGCTCTGAGGTGAGATGCTTGTTTAAAAGATTTTTGGAAAATCTGAATGCATGATTTAAGACAGGCCATTTGTATATAAGAGCTGCTGAACATAGCCTGGGAGGTCCTGCAAGTTGGGTGGGCAGGGTCTCAGGGAACCACCAGGGCAGAGAAAACTGTGTTAGCTAATCTTCTCTCTAATACAAAGCTGCCCCTCTATTTCTTACACCAATGCCAAAGAACTTAGTTCCTCCTACTATGTCTCTGGTGCCTCTTGAGCTACTGGCCCAGCATTGGAGTTCAGAGCAGGTGAGTCTGAATTAAGTCCTTATGTGGGCCCTTTAAGAGGAATGCCTGGGACACCAGGAGCCCTCCATCTCACTCATCACAATTCCTGTTATTTTATTACAGACAGAAGTTATGGAGATGTCTCTTCCTGGCACTGAAACCCTGGGCTGGGGGACCTGGTATGAGGCTGTGATCCCTCTCTCTTGATGGGGGACCTTCACAGCCTGAGATATCCTTCCCAATTTTTATCTGCCGTGCATGAGTGTAGGACTTGCCCCTTCTGCACCGCCACCCTCTCCTTCCAGTCTCAATGTAGCTTCTTCTTCATGTCCTTTGTTGTAGAACTTCTCTTCAGCTAGATCTCATGAACTTCTAAATAATGGTTGTTCTGTAGTGTATTTGTAATTTTGGTGTGGTTGTGGGTGAATATAAGTACCACATTTACCTACACCATCATCTTGACCAGAATCTATAATACAAGTATTTTAAAGAAACTTTCTTAATTATATTTAGGAAGAGTTTTGTCCACTTTGATATTGAAAACTCATACTAGAAACACATTCTACATAATTTAATCTTTTATGTGACTAAAATTATTGTATAATAGAAAGTGAATAGTTGTTTCTTGGTGTAGTTGGGTAAATCACTTATAATGAATATTGTTATCATCTTTATGAGCCTATGAGGTTCTATTTATTATATATAACATAGCATGTCTTGTATATATTATATACTATTGTGCTATATTATTATAGAAATACCCTTAACTCATAGAATTGGATAAGGCAAGTAGCAATTTTGTGTAATAAATATTTTCAATTATATATTTTTTAAAATGATACTTATACTTGCAGACTAAAGTGTCATTGTGGTCAATTAATTTAAGTAAGTTATCAATTTATGTCAGGATAAGTGAACTCAGCATTAAAGTGTTAATCTATAAAGCTTTGTTGGGTGACACAAAACACTACCACATAGAGCCAACTGTCGTAAAACCTCTAAGGCACTTTTTTTTCTCTCTTATTAATCTATTTCTTAAGTTGCTCCATGGAAAGACAGTTCTGTGAAGAGCTGTGTAATGGTTAATAGCATGGGTTCTAGAATATGTTCATGTGTTAAAATGCTGCTTCCACCTCCTCTCTAGTTGTATAACAAAGAGAATTACTTAATTTATCCAAGCCTAGTGAAATAAGGGTAATATTAGAAGTTTTTTCATCCATGTAGGTTGTTTACCCCAGTGGACAGCACATAGAAAGTGTTCATTAAATATCATTATTATTATCATATTACTATTATGACTACTTCAATCTTCCTGTGCACATATGATATAATGCTTTCCCTATCTGTTTTTATATATATCCCTTGATTCTCAGTTTTGAATTTGCTTTGGTTATTGTATTTAATTCTTACATTCCTGACCTTGCTTTTTAAAAAAAATTATCTTTTTTTCTATTAAAAAATGGTATTTACCCTGCCAAACCCAGGCCTAGCAACACAACCTTGACTTCTGACATTTGATTATTTACCTTGGAATTTTTGAATTCATATTGTATTCTGACTTCTACAAATGCTGTATACAAAACAAGTAGAAGCTAAGGTTCAAGTCTTTTTGGTTCACATTATTGACTGGATACACAAATGTTTTATTAACTTTTTCACAATTTATATAATAATAACAACATTTACACATTCTTTCACAGGCCTGTCAGGAAAGCTCCAAATAAAAGTTCTCAATAAATATTGAGAACTATTGGAAATATTGGACACAGCTGTTCCATCAGTTATGATAAGATTACTCTAAAGAATAATGCCAGAGGTCATTAATTGTCATGAAATTGCTTGGCCAGAGATTATAACCCCAATCCAACATATAATACAGCATGTATCTGTATTTGGATGCATGAGACAAAAAAAAAAGTAGACAAAAGAAGAAGAAGAAGAAGAAGAAGAAGAAGAAGAAGAAGAAGAAGAAGAAGAAGAAGAAGAAGAAGAAGAAGAAGAAGAAGGTAATGAGTCCCTGCAATTCTATCATTGCCATTGGGAAAAGATTTCTATAGATGACTGACACAATAGCATCCATTAATCTCTGCCTCATGACTAATCCTTTTGTTAATGCTTCTGGTCACTATTTTTATAACCTGAATAAAGAGACATTACGTTGTAAGAATTATGCACCATGAATATTTGGTAAGCTATTCACATAGGTTTTGTAATACTACTCTGTTTTCTAAGCCTTACAAACATTGTACTCAAAATCTACATAGGGTCAGGAATAAGAAAGGCAAACATCTATTAGGCTTGCTTCTCAGGACTTCAAAGCTCTGTATCTGTTGCCAGAATTTGAAGTTGAGGTGAGTTTGGCTACAGTATATTTATTAGGGATTAAGATCTGTGGAAAGGTTGAGGCAGAAATAGGATTGGGCAGAGGGAGAAAGGCCTAACAAATCCTTGATCAACCTTTGGAAAAATATGTCCCACCAAGCTGGAAAGACTTCATTTAAACTTTGATTTCATCAGTTATTCTACAGAGACTAGTTTCAGAAAGGTAAATTGGCTCTGACAGCTGAAAGCTGCCTAGGCAGCATTTCTTGCAGCTAGGCAATGCCTTTTTTGAAGACCCAGACAGTGAATCTCTATGTCTACCACAATGTATTTCATATCTACTGGCTTTTAGATAACTGATCAACAGTATTTTGATATCTAATACTTAGAACAAAACAGTGTGCAATATGTGTTCAATTGATTCTCCCTTTATAACCCCCTTTATACTAGTGATACCCCTCTTCTCCCTCCACATACTTTCAGAAGAGCTAGAGGGCAACCTCTGTGTTAGTCTTCTTCCATAATTTCTTTTTTTTCTTTTGATTTAATCTTTATTGTATTTTTTGCCAATACCATTTAGTTCCCTTATACCCCACTCCCTTCAGCAATCATCACACTGTGGTCCATGAGTCCTTTTTCCTTTTTCCTCAATACTTCCAACCATTCATCTGGCCACCCCAAGAAGCTGTCATGTCTATGTTTTGATTGTTACTTCAGTTTGTTCAATAGATTCCATTTAGGAGTTAAATCACGTGATATTTACCTTTTGACTTATTTAACTTAGTATAATGTTTCCCAGGTCTATCCATACTGTTGCAAGGGGTAAATTTTTCATTTTTTTATGGACACATAGAATTCCTCTGGTAAATGTCCCATGATTGTTTTATCCATTCATTTATTGCTGGGTACTTGGGATGCTTCCTGTATCTTGGTGATTGCAAATAACACAGCAATCAATATGGGGGTGTTTATGTTCTTTTGAATTAGGGCTTTGGATTCCTTCAGATATATTCCCAGAAGTGGGATTGCTGGGTCAAAAAGCAGATCCATTTAAAATTCTTTGATGTATCTCCATACTGCTTTCCACAGTGGCTGTAACACTCAGTGTTCCCATCAACAGTGCAAAAGTGTTCTCTTTTCTCCATATCCTTGATGGCACTTGTTATTTGTTGATTTATTGATGATATTCATTCAAACAGATGTGAGATGATATATCATTGTGGTTTTAATTTGCATTTGTCTGATGATTAGTGACATTATACACCTCTTCATATGTCTATTGGACATCTCTATGTCCTCTTCGGAGAAGTGTCTATTCAGGTCTTTGAGCATTGTTTGATTAGGCTCTTTTTTTAATATATGTGTGTTGAGTTTTGTAAGTACGTTATAAATTTTGGATATTCACCCTTTATCAGATGTCTTGGTGAAAGTGTTGTTCCACTCTGTGGGTTGTCTTTTTATTTTGTTGATGATTTCCTTTGTTCTGCAAAACTTTTTTTTTTGGTTTAATGTCCCACTCGTTTATTTATTTATTTGTTTGTTTGTTTCTCTTGCCTAGGGAGATATATCTGATAAAAATTTTCTATGGGCAGTTGTCTGAGATTTTGCTGCCTATATTTTCTTCTATAATTTTAATGGTTTTAGGTGAAACATTTTATTCTTTGATTCATTTTCAGTTTATTTTGTGTGTGGCATTAAGAAGGTGGTATAATTCCAGTTTTCTGCATGTATCTGTCCAATTTTCCCAACACCCCTTATTGAATAAACTATCTTTACCCCATTGCATGTGCTTGCTTCCTTTGTCAAATATTAATTTACTATAAAGATTTGGGTTTATTTCTGGTCTCTGTATTCTGTTCTATTGATCTATGTGTCTGTTTTTATTAAAGTACCTGGATGTTTTGATTATTATGGCCTTGTAGTGTAGTTTGATATTAGGTAGCATGATTTCTCCAACTTTGTTCTTCTTTTGCAGGATCTCTGTTGCTATATGGGACTTTTTGTGGTGCCATATAAATTTTTGAAATATTTGTTCTAGTTCTATAAAATACTTCATTGGAATCTTGATAAGAATTGGATCAAATTGATAGATTGCTGTGGGTGATACAGAAAATTTAATTATGTTAACTATTGCTATCAACATGGCATGTACTTCCTCTTATTCGTATCAATTACTTCCTTCAGTATCTTATAATTTTGCAAGTACAAGACTTTTACATCCTTGGTTAAATTTATCCCTGAGTATTTCATTCTTTATAAAGCAATTGTGAATGGGATTGTTTCTTAATTTCCCTTTTTTTTTCCATATGGTTTGGCATATAAAAATTCCACTGATTTCTGAATATTAATTGTGTATCCTGCTACTTTGCTGAATTCATTTATCAGTACTAGTAGTTTCTTAGTGGAATCTTTGGGGTTCTCTATCACAAAATCATACCATCTTCAAATAAAAAGTTTCCTTTCCAATTCGGATGCCTTTTATTTCTTCTTCTTGTCTGATTGCCATGGCTAAGATTTCTAATACTATATTGAATAAGAGAGGTGAAAGCAGACATCCCAGTCTTGTTCCCAGTCTTAAAGGGAATATTGAGTACAGTTGAGTACAATGCTGACAATGGGTTTGACATATAAGCTTTTATTATGGTTAGATATATTCTTTCTAGTTCCACTTTGCTGAAACTTTTTATCTTAAATCCATGTGGAATTTTTATTGAATGATTTTTCTGCATCTATTGATACAATCATGGGGTTTTTATCCTTCATTTTATCATTCATTAGAGTGCCTTGTCTTTCTTCAGAGGAGTCCTGAACTTTGGAAGGTCGCATCAATAGTTGTCCAATGCAGAATAATAGAATTCTCTGCCATCATGACCAATCCCGTCATCTTCTCATGCTTGGATTGTAATGTACTTCAGCTATTGGTTTCTGAGAACCTATCAATTATTCATTGTTGGAACAGAACAAATCACTTAAATGAGTTACTAAAACTGTTTATGTATAGTTCCCCTAACTCACAACGATATTGAATTGGAATCTCTACAGATGGAGTCTGGGAATTTGCTTTGTAACTCTTTGGCATGTGGAAAATTTGAAAACCATTGAATTGTTGGAGGATATTTAACTTATTTTCAGTCCGCGAATCAATAACAAAGAACTCTGGATAATGTAAGGACCCTGTGGACATCTGGTTACAATGACTCTGTCAGTAGCTGTTTGGAAGTACTTTCTAATTGTAACATTTAAGGGTAAAAGGTAAAATATAAAAAGAAAAAATACAGCAAAACAAAGTCTGACTCAAAAGCAAACCCCCTTGAACCAGAAAAGGAACATAAATTTAAATTAGAATTTGGTTGAATGTAAATGACTTCTGTGCTCCTGAGACAAAAACTGGAAGAGGGGGTAGGAGCTAAGTTCCCATGCCCCAGCCCTACTGCTCAAGCAGTGAATATCCAGGGCTGTAAGCTCATATAGAAAACTAAGTGGATTATGTTTTCCATGGATATTATGGGCTTAGGGGAATGCACAAGGATAAAGAATTGTGCCCAAAAGCTAAGACAAGGGAAAAAAGGAATACCAAACTAACTCAAAACTAAACCAAACATATAGATATTTTATGCAAAAGAAGACTTCCATAACAATCTTATTAACCAAATTAGTAATTAAAATATGAATTCACTTAAGATAAAAGTAATGTAAAGTGATGACTGAAGAACAAAATTAACACAGTATATTTTTTATGTTAACTCCATGGACCCAGAGAAGGAAACAATCTTACAGCCTACCTAGCTTGTGTAGAAATGTTAAGAATTTGAAAAAAGTCTATGTAATTACTGGAACACTTCTTATGCTCGCTTAATTGTAACAATATTTGCCTGAGATGTTTTCTTTCAGGGCCAGAAAGTAAAGATAAGGAAGCTACCCAAAGCTACTGGAGACCACTGAGACAGGTTCAAATTGACTGAAGACCACTCCAGTGGCCTCAGGGTGAACTTTTCTTATTATACCCTCATTATAATACTAAAATTTCTGCCCAAAGTGTGGCTTATTTATCATTTTCTATACATGCAGTGAATGTACAGGCATTTACTGTGCATGCTCAAATCAAACATACCTCAACATGCTATAATGTAAGCATCTAACCCTGTAACACCCAGTCTTAGGGAGGCATTGCTTTTGGAGTGATCCCCAGTGTGATCCTTGCTTGCTGGCTTGCATAAAGTCTTTACTAACAAAATCAGTTTGGAGTGTTCTTTTGGCTAATTTCTACCAAGTGGTCAGATCCTAATTTGGTTCAGTAACAATCTCTCCCTCCCCTCTCCTCACCCCTTGTCTCCCCATCCCATTGTGTGTTATCCAAGGTCCTCAAAAAATTGTCAGAACTTATCTACCAGTATCAATCACAGTTATGTATAACAGTTTCATTAAATCACCACAAAAGAATTCAGAAATATTAACAAAGATTTAAAAAGGGAGCATTATTTCCTTATTATAAATATAATTGCAATGAAGTTAAAGCTCAATTCCAGGTCAGGACACATGCCTGGTTTGCAGGCCCAGTCCCTGGTTGGGGGCATGTGCAAGAGGCAACTGATCAATGTTTCTTTCTCCCATCAATGTTTCTCTCCCTCTCTTTCTTCTCCCTTTCCATCCTCTCTCTAAATACAAATAAAAAATAAGTAAGTAAATTAATTAATTAATTAATTACCTGTTTGTTGAGTTAGTCACTACCCTTGTTTATTTCTCTTCCCTAGGATAAAACTTGCATATTTAATTATATCATGATGTATAGAGCCCTAAAGTGTTTTCTCCATCATTTGTCTTCATGTATGGACTAACAATTTAAAACAAAGTCACTCTAAGCTGTCTTATTGTAGAGCCTACATTATGCATATGGTGCTATCTCCTTTGGAAATATAAATGATATAACTTTTTTTGATTTTTCACGTGTCAAAGTCAAGTACACATGGTTCAATAGTAAATTAAATCTCAAACTGATTGCAGAGGAGGTGACTAGGAGATAAAGTGGCTAAGGATACTTAGCCATTCAAAAAGGCAGCAAAATGAATTCTCTACCCATAAGTGATATATTTTCATTTGAGATATAATAACATCATGACAAAAAATGGTTTTCATGACCTCTTATGTGTAGGGTATCCAGTATTTAGCTGCATGAAGGCATTAATAAGAAAATAGATATGGTAGCTTGAACTTGATTCTCACATTAAATATGATAAAGTCATGTAACACATAATAGGATATAATAAAATATTTTAGTTACCTAATTTCTAATGAAAAATAATAAAAGTATGTTTAAAAATTCTAGATTCAATCAGTTTTTATCTTAACCACTAATTCCACTGCAGAAATATTTAGCTCTGTGATAGTTTTATATGTAATACTTATGTTGTATGGAAACATATGTGTTACATATGTTGCCTATCTCTCAACTTTAAGAAGTTTATAGACAAATAGATTATCATGTTTCAGCATCTTGAGTCAAATGAGAAGGGTGGAAAAATATTGTGGTCAGATATCAATGTCCAAGAGCAGATTGTAAAAAGAAATTAATATACCTTTACTTTCTTGTTTCCTTCCTCCTTATTCCTTTTTTGTTTCCTCTCTTCCCTCTTTTCTTCTTTTAGTACAAATTTTCCATACAGAGAAATAGGAAGGAAATTGTTCCAGGATAGAGAAGTGGTTTGTGAAGAAGACACACATGCATGAGAAAGCATGTGTTTTCAAGGAATTACAAGGAAGTCAGCTCTTTTCCATATTAATAATACCACCATGGTTAATTTTATGTGTCACCTTGGCTAGGCTATGTTGCCCAATTGTTTGGTCAAACTCTAGTGTGGATGTGCTGTGAAGTTTTGAAGATGATTGGCTTCTCCTCAGTTGAGGGTTTTAAGTGCAAAAATTGAAGTTTCCTGTAGAAGGTGGAATGCTGTGAATTCTGCCTTAAGACTGTAACAGTAATTCTGACTATATTTCTGTCCCACAGTCTGACTTCCTGGTCTGCCCTGAAAATTTTAGATTTGTCAGTTTCCTCAATCCCATGAGTGAACTTCTTAAAAACCTCTGTCTCTCTCTGTCTCTTCTCACCTCTCTTTTTTACTTTTATAAAATTTATTTTTATTGTTGACACTATTACAGATATCCCCATCCACCCTCACCCTGTGTCCAGTCAAAGTGATCTCTGGAACCACTTCCTTCTGGCCATTACCACACTGCTGTCTGTGCCTATGGGCTATGCATATGTGTTTTTTGGCTAATCCCTTCACCTTTCATTCAGTCCATTCCCCAAACCCTTCTCCCCTCTGATAGCTGTCATTCTATTCCATGTGTCCATGCCTCTGTTTCTATTTTGGTCATTATCTCTTTTAATTGTATTAGTCTATTTATATGAAAAATATTACGTATACAAATTCTAATACATAGTGAGTATTAGCTGTACTATACACATTTTATAGCTTATTCAAGTCACTCCTTATTATAACTGTGTGAGTAAGGACAGACAGAAACAGACTTAGAAAAAAAATATGCTTAAGCCTAGTCAGTTAGAGATGAAGCTGTGATTTTGACCCAATTTTTTGTGAGTCTAACACCTTCACTTTTAGTTACTATACTACTTTCTTAGGATATAAGTTGTGGGGAACTCATAAATAATATTCAAAAATGGGATAATAGGTAATATACTTATATGAGAAAGATAAATCTTCTTAAAATGGTAGATATTAGAGACAAAAAATATTAGAACTCATGAATTAGATTTTTTTGATAAAACTATCCAAAGGAAAAATGGTCCCATTTGACATCCGTATGCCAAGTGGCTTCTCTTCAGTGTGTCTGATATGCTTGTTTTTTTGAAAACCATTTGACCTGATTATTGATTAACTCTAAACTCTCCTTCTTTTACTTCAATTCTTTCATGTTGACCAAAGATGTAAAATAATGAAAACTATTCATTAAACATCACAATGTTTATTAAAGGATTGGTATATGCATGCAAATGTGTGTGTTTTGTTAACAAGTATATAATAACTTCTGAAGCAATGAGTGCAGTTCTGCTGAAACATGTCAGTCACAGACCTTGCCTTCCAGGAACTTACAATATAGTAAAACACATTCAAAATAATTATAATACAAGCAAATATAAAAACGTGTTAAATGAGAGGTGGAATATTCTAATATTCTATTAATAGAAAGATCCCACCACATCTTCTATAATTAAAAACAAGAAATAGACATTTTAGGCATAATTAAGATAATCTTTCTGAACTTTTTTTTGTTAAATACTTGAGTAATTTGGGTGCTCCTAACACAAAATGCATTTTACAACAATTAAGTAATGTTTTACTGAAAGTTCATTATTCTTTTTGCTTGTTTTGTTTCCTAAACAACAGGAAAGGCTTTGATGCTTCATGTCACCTAATTCTTTAGATTCTTATATATGAATAGCTATTATTTTGCTTCTTGATAATATTTTATTTCTTCTTCTCATACCTTATTTTGGTTACAAGCTAAATTCATCTCCCCTCTTTTCTGTTGCATGGATAGGGAGACAATGTTATATATATATATATATATATATATATATATATATATATATATATATATATATATATATAGTAGAAGAATGTATTTTAGAGCACCAATGTCCCCATTTACTTACTGTATGACCTTGGACACAGCTTATAAGAGGCACATGGTGATCAGCCTTGGGGATACAGTTATGTACCACATAATGATGTGTTGGCCAATAATGGACCATATATATGATGGTGATCTCATAAGATTATGATGGAACTTAAAAATTCCTATCACTTAGTGACATTGTAGCTATTATAACATCATAGATCAATACATTACTGATGTGTATGTGGTAATGCTTGTGGAAAAAGACCTGCTGTGCTACCAGTTGTATAAAAGCATAGCAAATACAATTACAGTACATAATTCTTCACAATAATAAATACCTATGTTACTAGTTTATGTATATACTATACTATACTTTTTTTATGATTAGAGTACATTCTTTCTACTTATGAAAAAAGTGACATAAAACAATATTCCATATTATGCCAGCAGCCTCAGACGTCTTGTATTTATTGGGTCTGTTGATTTCATCATTTTCTTTTTTTGTTTGATTTAATCTCATTTTGTACAGTAATATCCTGTACAGGTTTGTAGTACAGGAGCAGTCACTTATACCATATATAGCCTAGGTGTGTAGTAGACTATACCATGATGTTTAGTAGAATACACTCTACAATGTCTATACTACAAAAGCCCCAGACATATTTATCAGAACATACTCTTACTGTTAAGAAGTATATGACTGTGTATTGTAAGAGTTCAATTAATAAATATTCATTCTGTTAAAATCTTTCGGTGGTTTCCCTGGCACACTGGAAAATTTCCATGTGATTTAGTACTTTAGTATGAAAAGAAATCAATTTAGTGTGAACCTACCTGTCTTAGTTCCCTCAGGGTGTTACAACAGGATACCACAGACTGAGTGGTTCATATACAACAGAAAAAAATATTTCAGATAATTAACCTTTTATTTTTGCACATTAAAAGAATTAAAAAAAAACAATTAGAATAAGTTACTTGTGTATGCAAAATATCACTTGAACAGGAAAACCTTCATAATACGCAAAAATATTTGTGTATGTTCAGGAATATTAAGTGCAACACTGTTAACAAAAGTGAAATTCTAGAATTTACTTAAATATCCATCAAAAATTATGTTGATCAAACATAATTGGTCAGAATACCAACTGGTCAGAATACCAATTATTTTGATCAATAGAATACCAAGCAGAATACCAAACAGTTATTTTTTTAAAATAAAGTATCTCAATATGTACATTGATAAGTGAAAATAACTGCAAAATTATAGGGCGTTGTGTTAAGTAGAAAGCAATTTATGTGACCAACAAATACCTATCATGTGACTATACATTTTATATATACACATATGATACCACTAGTGACATTAAAATTACCTGCAAAGTTCCTAAAACATTGTTAACAGTAATTCTCTATAATATCTTCATTAGAATGAAAACTATTTTTAATGTAGTTTATTTTTATTGTATTTTTACCCTTTACCTCATATCCCCCTTATACTCTATTCCACTTCTAGCCACCACCTAAACATAAAATTACTCTTTTATGTTGTTTTTAATATTAATTTCTAAAAGTGAATGTGTAAGGAGAATCCAGAATAAAACTCAGATAACATCAAGTAACTTTTCTATTGTTTCCTGTCAATTAATGCATGACTGTTGTAAACTGTTATAAAATGTTTAAAATAACACCAGAATTAACTACTGTTAACAGCAGAATTTTTTTTCTCAGAGTTCTGATGCTGGCAGAATAAGATTAAGGCACAGGCAGACTGGGTGTTTGGTAAGAGCCCATTTCCTGGTTCATATATTGTCTTTTCTTGCTGTGTCCTCACGTGGTGAAAGGGGCAGAGGAGCTCTCTGGGTCTCTTTTATAAAGGCACTGATTCTATTCATAAGAGGTCCACCCTCAGGACCTAGTCATCTCCCAAAGGCTTTATATCCAAATACTATTTTATTGGGGATTAGGTTTCAACATATAAATTTTGATAGAAAAAGAAACATTCAATCTGTAATACTACACTTCCAGTCATTCCCAGAGTCACTTTGTCATGAACCTTCTTCTAAAAGAAGACTACTTCATTTGTTGCCCTAACAATTAATCTTTGCCCCATTAATTTTAGTTATTTACCAAATAAACATGCAGATTTTGAAGGGTCTAAAGCTTATGCAACTTGGGAAGTCTCCTACAGGAAGAAGAAAAGAAGAAAGGGAGAAATGGAGGGAAAGATAAAAATTATGAACACAAATAGAGCACAAGTTTTGGAAGGGGCCCATGTCCCATTTACTTCGTTTGCTTTAAAGTAAAACAACCTGCACTCGTTGCACATTTTAATAAACTATATTTTTGTCACTGTTTATTAAATATAACCTTCTTTTAGCTCAAATAGTACCTCCTCTTTGAAGACTGACAATTGATTCAAGCTCAATGCAGTATTTTCCTCCTCTAAATTTTTTAGTACATATTATCTGTACTTTTAATTTAGTCTGTATTAAAGACAGATTTATATAGTTATTTAAGTTGACATGCTAATATGATTTTATAAAATGTTTAATTTGATTACCAATACCTTGGCTATTGGTTCTGTTCCAACCCCAGCCCCCAACCTGACAACATTTTGTGTATACAGGTGCTAAATATTTGTTGATTCATATAAAAATAATATTTTAAGATCCTTTTTTAGTCAAAAGACAGGATAAATTTTGTTATTTAAATATAAATCTCTCCAATTGTAAATTTAAGGGAACTAAACCCACTCAATCAAAATTAAATAAAGCTCTTTTTATTTTGTTAAACATTTTTACCAAACAATCAGTTCAATGGTTTTTATAGTTTCTTTTCCCCAAGAAGTCTAACTCTAAAGTACAGTGTTATCCATATGAAAGAGGGTGCATTTCTAAATGAAGTGTCACTAAAAGTGGCAGGAAAGAGAGCATTTATGCACCATGTCTTAAACCATCCTTCTTTCATTTGTATGGCTGTTGAAGTATATTTCTTAAGCCCTTGATGTAACTATATCAGCAAAATATAATAAATTAACATGAATAATCTTTGACTTCTATTATACTCTATTTTTTCACATGAAAAGCATATAAGTAGGCATGAAATACCATGAATTTTCTACCCCTAACTGCATTATATAAAGAGCTGTTGTAGGCATAAGAAGTGCTTTTAATCTGAATGAACTTCATTAGTTTTGGATTTAGTTATGCGTTGAGAGTATAAGTTGAAAGGCCTACCTGTTTGTTCATGCTTTTTTTTTAGTTTGCCTGAGTAACATGCAAAGGATATAGTGAAGATGGGATAAAGATTAAGAAATAATGATAAGAAAAGGCACTTTTAAACATCTGCAAAGATCTATTTAACACAAAACACATGTCATATGTAACTGATCAGGAACCGTAGTCTAGAAGCTTCCAGCCAGGCCTCAGAGAATCTCTATTTTCTTGAAAACAAAACAGCCCAAGACCAGGCATGATGTGTGGAAGCCTGTGGGGTGCAGGAGTGAGAAGAAAGTCACCATGACCAAAACAGCAAGAACAACGGGCATTTATCAAGAATTTCCTGTCAGGCATTATTCTAACCATTGTACTTGTCTTATTTTATCAGCAAATATCTGAGATGTATATGGTTATTTCCCTCATCTTACAGATAGATGCCTTATGAGGTCAAAGAGGTTAAATAATTTGCCTAAAACCACACAGTTAGGTACAAGAAGAATTGAGATTTGAAGCCAGACAGTCTGGCTCCAGAGTAACTCTTTATCCACTTTTGTATGCAGAGTACACATAATAAATAAATGATAAAAAAGACAAAGTTTTTTTAAGACTTTAAACACAAACTTCTTAAACTTAAGTAGTTCATATTTATTGTGGAATGACTATTATTTAAAAACAGAGTAATGCATTGCTATTAATGAACTACTTTAGAATTACTTGTACATAAAGTGAAATTAAAAGGTGAAAGATATAAAAATATTTAAAAGGTACTGTCCATATGGAAGACAAAAACTCTAGCAATGTACATATGGCCTTGAAGTCTCCATTAGAAGTAGAGTGATGCTAAGTCAAATACAGGTATGTGTGTTGTATGTATGTGTTCATATGACAATTTATTTTCTCAAAGAATTCCTAATCTGACAGTGAGTCATTTGTGTGAATAAATAAATATAACACAGATCAGAACAAGCACTGGGATAAGGAAATTGAAGCATAGAGTAAAGAGCAATGGAAACACAGAACACAGAGTTTTACTACTGCAGATACTCAGGAAAAAGTACTGGAGGAGGTGATGACTTTTACACATGGAGGTAGAAGCATTTCATTTTAAAATGGTGGGAGGAAGAGAAGAAATGTCAGATAGAAATAAGAGCAGAAGCAAAGTGAAAAAGATGAATAGCCCAGGATATATTCAGTGAACTCTATCCAGTCTGGTGTAGATGACTTAAAGGGCATTTTGTAGGATTGGGGACAGTAGTAGAGTGGGGAAAAGTAAGGCATGAAAGATTAAAACCATACAACTGACTAAAACAAAAGTTGTGAAAGTATTGTAATGTCTTGGCAATGTATTGGGTTTTCAATTAGAGACTCTGTACTCAGCTGTGGTTTTCCAATGAAGGGAATGCTTTCTCAGAGATTGGAAGATTTTTCTTATAGAGCACTAAGAAAAAAATGTAGGCTAGTGACAGGAAAACTAGCTCACACATTAACATATTAGTTTAAAAGAGAAGAAGCAGTGGCTTGAATTTAAGAATGCATGTGTGAATACAAAATATAGAGTGCAAAGATAAGTAGCACCATGGATCTTTCTCGCTTTAAGGACACATGAAATTAACACAGGGACTCTCACCTTCTGTATTGGCTTTATTGAACAAGGGGGAAGTTTCTCCTTTATACTTAACTCACAGTTGCTTCCCTCTGCACAATGCAGCAATAGGTGTCCAGCCTACAAAAAAAAATCACCAACTAATGTAATAAATTATGATGGATGAAGAAATTGCATGATCCCTTTTCAAATTCCATGTCAAAGTACAGGTCAGAATCAAACACACTTTGGCATGTCAGTCTTCAAAATTGGTATTCCTACTTCATTTAAATATTTGTTTTTTCCCATAAAACATGGTATCATTTAAGTGAAATATAAACTTTATCCCCCCTCTATTATTAGTATATGTATGACTTCAACAGTTTTTGTGGTAATCATGTGAGTTATAGTGTGTGATTTATACTAAGTGCTAGGAAAGTAGAAACTATTATTACTATTATCATTTTCCTACCTAGCTGTGAAGTTAGTGTCCCTGGTTTGATCCGATTTAATGTTTTTTCTATCATCAGTTACAGAGGTTTGAAAGGTGGCTGGTCAGTGTTGCAGATACAGTGATGACTATTTATCAGTGGAACTAGCTGGAATCCACTGAGATAGTCTAGCATCTACTATCAGTGAGTTAATCACCTTCACAATACAGCCACACCTTGGAGATATTGAAGGTTTGGTTTTAAACTACGGCAGTAAAGCAAGTAGCAAGTAGTATATTTTTTAAGCTGGTAGAAAGTCTTGCCTTTAATTTGCAAAACACACACGTGCACATTTGTGAAGCATAATAAAGTGACATGCAACAAAACAAGGTATGCCTATACAGAAATCCACAAGATCATTTAAAAACTTTATTTTCACCAATAACATTTGCTAATATAAATACAACTTTAATTAGGAAAAACAACATGATGAAGACACTTGATATTGTGATCCATGATAAAAGCAGATCCTGCTGTCTTCAAGCCAGTGGGTGTGATCCTTTCATAAGAACCCTAGGATCATGCTCTTAATTAGCTAATTATTTAGAAATTAGAAAGGACTCAATTAACAAGGAACACACACCCTGTGATACAAATGACATGAGTGGAGAGTAAATTCACTTTCAAGAATTAATAAAGAGTGCCAATGGACTGCATATGGTATTCATGTGTAATTAAAAACAAATTACAGAATAGAGAAACATTAAACATGCTACTAAATTAATCTCCTCAATTAAAATGCAGAAAAATCTCTCCAAATTTTTGATAGAAAACATATGTGGTTCCTGCATGAAATATGGAAATAATTTCCCTCTGCTGACTAAATGTTTGTTTAAAAGAATCAACAAGATTGCAGAAATATATGGGGAATATTTTACTGACACTATGTTGAACAAGACAACTCTGAACAACAGAAAACAACACTTTCTTTTTTTGACAATTTTTCCCTTGCTAATGAAATGTGGTATACTTGAACAAGTAAAAATAATCTACCATGAATAGTACTCCCACCTTTATTTTTAGTTCTCTGCATAATAATAAATATGACATTCCAGATGTATAACAGGAAACAGAATCACTTAGATTTATGAAGTACTCTCTCAAGTTTCTGTGCAAAAGAGAAAACCCTGGCCCTAGTGAGCTATGTCCTCATATTAAAACAATCACAGTTTGTGCTCTGTGAAATTCATAGTAAACCTCAACTAACAATGAAATACTACAGACTGGCTGTGAAGGAATAATTGGGACTATAACAAAAAATAAGTAAAATACCCTGGAGAGAAATATAACAGATCCCCAAATGAACTATGCTATACTAAGTGAATTTATCTAAACCTCATTTTACTAATTTTGACATCATCAATGCTGTCATATAGTTATTTATTTGGTTACTTAGTCAGTTATATAATAATCTTTACCACTACTCTATTCCAAAAAACTAATTATTATAAAGATATAAAAAAGAAAGATATAAAAAAATGTGAAAAGTTGATCGTATTATAGGAAAAAACAGGACAAAGCCAAATGGAAAATTAGTGCACAAACACTTAGTATAATTTCTCATAACTCTATTGGAAATTGGCTACAAGTTTGCCTCTGAGCTTCCTAAAAATCAACCCAAAGATGAAAACAAGGCCAAGTTATTTAATAAGTAATTTAAAATGGAAAATGGCATAATATGTCCTTGAAGCCTGATTAAATTTATGTCCTAAATTTTCATGTACAGAAAGAACCTATGTAGTATAGTGAACGAGCAAAGGCATAAAATAATCAATCAATGTATACCATGTGCTACCAACATCCTTATATATACATCTAAAGGCAGGTTTTAAAGATGCTTTGATATGTCCTGTTTGCACAAGCCTACATGCAAATCAAATAATGAGATTTAGCTTTCCACGACCTGAATGAAGCCAAGGATATCACTTGGATTATGGATAGAGATAAAAATATTTTAAGTGATTGTTCTTAAAGCGTAGTCTTTAGTCCATCAGAGTCATCTAGGAACTTACTAGAAATACAAATTCTTGGGTTCCAACTCAGATCTTCTGAATCAGAACCTGTGAAAGTGATACTTAACAACTAATCAATGAAATTTCACATTGCATAAAGATAACAAGGTAAATTAAGAGTGAAAAATTACAAATAAAAACAGGTTTACACAACATATACCTTTCAGTATTTCTGGAGTATATATTGTGAAATGAATGACTTGGTTAAAGGAAATGAATGAACATAGGAAAGAATTCATAAATTTATTTAGAATGCATGTCAGTGACAATTTATTTTAGGAAATCATAAGTACTAGCAGAGAAAGTGAGAAATGGAGTGATAAAAAGGGTGAGAGGAAATATGCTAGGTTACACATAAAGATATGCAATCCTTGAGATAATTGGTTCCATTTTACATAAAACAAAAATATCCAACATAAAAGACATACTTTAAGATTGTATCTGTATGACTATAGCAGAATCAGTCATGACTGAAATATTGTAGACAGTGCTTTATGAGACAAGAGACATTGACTTGGGGTTGCAAATGTTCAAATGGGTAAAAACAGCCACAGAAAGAAGTTCAGATACTTTGCATTGCTTTGTCAAATATCATACATGTACACATAATTATGTAAATTTAATTACATATTGTATATGTACACATATTTAATCCAAAACTAAAAATTAAAAAATAAGTTCTGTGGACTGAATTGCATTTCCCCCCAAATTCATATGTTGAACCCTAACTCTCACCAACATGTGAGGACCAGCAAGAAGACATAATCTACAAATCAGAAAGAAGCATTCTTACCAGGAAATTACCACACTGGCACCTTGGTATTGGACTTTTAAGAGGCCAGAACTGTCACAAGTGTGCACAGGTAACCAGGTTCTTATTGATGGTGAACAAAAAATTGGATGAATCACACAAATTCAGTAAAGTGAAGTAAGCAAACTTTATTAAGGAACAGTACACTCCACAGAATATGGAAGTAGGTTGATCCCGTGAACAGAGAAAGGTCCCTATTGTCTGAAGGGTTATAATTGTATAAGAAATTTTACTTCCTTATACTGAATTTATTCTCTACTGAACTTGCATTAGAAGTTATATAATTTTTTTGGTTACAGAACATGTGATTACCCATAGTTCTCCCTGATTGCCCACTGGGGGAAGAGGGTGTAGAAACTGCAATGCTAATTCATTACAATCAGATTATAATGATGCTAAGGCATATTATAGGTTGTTCAAGATCAAAGTGCACAGGCCTGGCTGTGTTTTTATGTAGTCCTATGCTATTACAAAACTATTTTCAGAATTCAGGATGTTGGTAGGTGTCAATGTCAGCTACTTACTTTGATGTCAGCCTCCCAGGACTTCCTTGTTGTTATTTTATCTATGGTGTCCAAATCTCTGAACTCAAGTCCAGCTACTTGTGGTGAATGAAGTTCTTATTTCAGGAACTCAGACTGCCTGGCCTAGGATGTCTGGCTTAACATTCCATAGCATATTTTAGATTTGCTGCAGATACCTTCAGAACTTCCTCATTTCTAACTATCTGCCTGCCTCAGAAATCTGTTGGTTAAGCCAAGCTATATATTCTATTTTGTTATGGCAGCCTAAACTAAGACAGCAAATTTGAAACTACTTGTTTTCATCCTTTAGAATTTAGAAGAAGTTTTTAGTACTTTAGGATTTATGGCATATTCCTCAAAATAGTAGTTTTGATATAAATAATTATTAAAGGCTCTGTTTCAAATAGTGAAACACTAAATATTCTTCTAGATCTTCTTCCCATTGTGGAGTAACTAGACCTTGCAAAAAATACATTTGACTCATGGGCCTTATAACATTGAAAACCAATTAACATACACTGTATCATTTCTTTAAAACTCAAAAGCAACCATATAACATATTTTTGCGATAAAACCATTTTTTAGTTTTATTTTTATTGTTTATTCTATTACAGTTGTTCCCCACTTATTTCCAGCCCCACCTGCCCCCAATCCCTTCATCATCTTTCATCTTGTCTTCCCCCTCCTTTCTGACAGCTGTCAATTTGTTTTATGTATCTAAGCTTCTGTTACTACTTTGTTTGTTAATTTATTGTGTTCACTAGATTCCACATAAAGGTGAGATAATGTGCTATTTTTCTTTCACTGACTAGCTTAATTCATTTAGCATAATTTCCCCAAGTCCATCCATGCCATTGTGAAAACGTAAGTTTCTTCTTTTTTGTTGCTGCATTGTGTAAATGTAACACAGTTTTTTTATCCACTCATGTACTGATGGGTACTTAGGCTGTTTCTAAATTTTGGCTACTGTAAATAGTGCTGCTATAAATATAAGAATATCTATTTTTGTATTAGTGTTTTGAGAACCTTGGGGCATATTCCCAAAGGTGGAATCACTGGGCCAAAAGGTAGTTCCAGTTTTAATTTTTTAGGATACTCCATATTGGTTTCCACAGAGCTTGCACAAGACTGCATTCCCACTAACAGTGCACTAGTGTTCCCTTTCTCCACATCCTCATCAACACTTATTGTTGATTTATTGATGGTAGTCATTCTGCCAGGTATAAGGTAATATTTCAGTGGGGATTTAATTGGCATTGCTCTGATTATTAAAGATGTTGAACACTTTTTCACATGTACAGATTTGGTGGCCTGCGACTTCTGGCTTCTCCCAAAACTAGAATCAACTTTGAAAGGGAAGAGATTTCAGATTGTCAGTGAGATTCAGGAAAATACAATGGGGCAGCTGGTGGTGACTGATAGAACTATGTGAGGTTCCAAGGTGACTACTTTGAAGAGGACTGAGGCATCATTGTCCAAAGCATAATGTTTATTTTATCTTGTATCTTCTTTAATAAATGTCCCTGTTTTACGTATTACATGACTGGATACCTTCTGGAGAGACCTCTTATATACTGTCCACAAGAAAGCTATCTCAGAATGAAATACACAGAGAGACTAAAAGTAAATAAATGGAAAAATATATTTCATGCCCATGGAAAGGAAGAATGAGCTAAAGTATCAATACTTATATCTCACAAAATAAACCTTAAAATAAAAGCTACAGTAAGAGACAAAAAAACTACACAATGGTAAAGGGATCTATTCAATAAGAAGATGTAATCCTTGTACTTATTAATATGCACTAAACAAAGGAGTGCCTATATTTATAAAGCAAGTTTTGGTTGACATAAAGAGAGAGACTGAGAATAGTAAAGTATTGGTAGGAGATTTTAAGCCCCCATTGACATCAACAGATACATTTTCCAGAACAGGAAATCAACAAGAAAACAGCATCTCTAAATGACACACTGGATCAGAAGGATTTAATTGCTATCTTCAGAGCATTTTACCTCAAAGCTCTGTGCATAGAGAATATTTTCAAGTGCATGTAGAATATTTTCTAGGATAGACTACATATTAGGACACACAACAAGTCTCAAATATTCTCTGACTATAATATGTACATTCTTTGACCATAATGGTATGACATTAGAAATCAATCATAAGAAAAAACTGAAAAACACACAAAGACATGGAGACTAAATAACATGTTACTAAACAATAAATGAGTTAACCATGAGATTAAGATAGTAATCAAAATATGCCTTGAAACAAATGAAAATAAGAGCGAAATAATCCAGAATCTAGGGGACATGGTGAAAACAGTACTAAAAAGAAAATTTAGAGTATTGCAGGCCTTATCATAAAACAAGTAAAAAACAAATTAATAATCACAATTTTCACTTAAAAGTATCAGGTAAAGAAAGCTCAAAGTGAGTACAAGAAAGGTAATAATAAAGATTAGAGCAGCAATAGATGAAGTAGAGTCTAAAAACCTTAATAGAAGATCAATGAAACCAAGAGCTGACTCTTTAAAAAGATAAACAAGATTGACAAAGGTTTATCCAGACCCATCAAGAAAAAAAGAGGAATCAAATAAAGAAAATCATAAATGGAAAAGAATGAGCAACAACTGACTCTACAGAAATACAAAGAATTGTAAGAAAAATATTATAGACAACTATATGCCAATAAATTGGACAATCTGTATGAAATGGATAAATTCTTAGAAACATATAATCTTCCAAAAATGAATAAGGAAGAATCAAATGATCCAAAAAGATTATTATACCTAATGAAATTAGAGCAGTAATTAAACACATGCACAACTCTATTCAAAGAAGACAAGCAACCCAATTAAAAAATGAGCAAAGGACTTGGACACTTCTCCAAGGAGGACATCAGAGGTCCAAAGACACAGGAAAAGATGCTCAGTATCTCTAGCTATCAGAGAGATAAATTAAAATCACAATGAGATACCACTTCACACTGGTCAAAATGGGCATCATAAACAAAGCAACAAACAAGTGTTGGAGAGGTTGTGGAAAAAAAGGAACCCTAGTGCACTGTTGGTGGGATTGCAGACTGGTGCAAACACTATATAAAATAGTATGGAATTTCCTCAAAAAACTAGAAATGGAACTGCTTTTTGACCTGGAAATTCCACTGCTGGGATTGTATCCTAAGAACCGTGAAACACCAATCCAAAACAACCTATGTACATCAATGTCCATAGCAGTACAGTTTACAAGTGCTTGAAGCAACCAGATGTCCATCAGTAAATGAATGGATCAAAAAGCTATGGTAAATTTACACAATGGAATTCTATGTAGCAGGAAGAAAGAAGGAGCTCCTGCCCTTTGTGACAGCATAGATGGGACTGGAGGAGATAATGCTAAGTGAAATAAGCCAAGTGGTGAAAAACAAATACTATATGGTTTCACCTTTAATAGGAACCTAATCAACAAAATGAACAAGCAAGCAAAATATAACCAAAGGCACTGAAATTGAGAACAGGCTTACAATGACCAGAAGGGAAAGGGGAGAGGATCATAGGGGAAAAGGGTGAAGGGTTTGCCAGAACAATTCTAAAGGACACATGGGCAATAACAAGGGGGTGGGGGGTGGAACAAGAGAGGGAGATGGGGAGAGCTGGGGTGGTGGTGGGAGGCAGAAAACTATACTTGAACAACAACAAAAAATGTTTAAAAAAGAAAATGGTTAGAAACATGTACAACTGCTATAAACATTTAGTAAAATTTGAAGTTCTGTCTTTAAAAAAATAAAGGTAAAGCCTACCTGTTTAAGGACAAAACAAAATAAACAAAAAAACACACTTGCAAACAAACAAAATACCTGGACCAGATGGCTTCACAGATAAATTTACCAACATTCTGAGAGAACACCTATACTCCTCAAACCATTTTTTAAAAATTAGGAGGAAGGAAGACTCCCAAGATCAGTGTAGCAGGGCAGAATTATTTTAATTTCAAAACCAGATATAGACACTACAAAGAAAGAAAATTATAGGACAATATCTCTGATGAAAATAGATGCTATAGTCCTCTACAAAATATTAGTGAACTGGACACAGCAATATATTAAAAATTTCATGCTTCATGTCCAAGTGGAATTTAATCCAGGGATGCAAGATTGGTATAGTATCTTCAAATCACTTAATGTGAGACATCACATAAACAGAATAAAGGATAAAATCACATGATCAGATCAATAGATGAAAAAAATTATTTGATAAAATCCATCACCCGTTTATGTTAAAAATGCTCAACAATAGGGGGGAGGCAAAATATACCTCAGCATAATAAAGGCCATTTATGACAAGCCCACAGCCATTATCATATTCAATGGGCCAAAACTACAAGTGTTTCTCTTAATATGGGAGAAAAGATACGGATACATGCTTTTACCACTTGTATTCAGCCTGGTATTGGAAGTCTTAGTAACGAGACCAAAAAAAAATAATAATAATAATAATAAAATACATCCAAATTGGAAATGAAGAAGTAAGACTGTCATTATTTGCAAATGACATGGTAATGTATATAGAGAACCCTAAAGTTTCTACAAAAAAGTTTCTAAAATTGATAAATAAATTCAGTAAAGTAGCAGGATGCAAAATAGATGTCCAGTAATCAATCGTATGTTTTTACACAATATTGAACTATCAGAAAGGGAAACTAAGAAAACAATGCCATTTATAATTGCATCAAAAAATTGCCTTTGGATTAATTTAACCAAGGATGTAAAATACCTGTACTTGGTAAATTAGAAGACACTGAAGGAAGAACTTGAAGAAGATACAAAAGTGTGATAACATGTACTGTGTTCATTGATAGAAAGAATTAACATTATCAAAAGGAAAAAGGACTAATGGATGCAGACAACAGTGTGTTGATTGAAGCAGGGAGGGAGGGGGGAATTAAGGGAAATAAACAGTGATGGAAAAATTTCAATACAAAATAAAAATGAGTAAATAAAATATCCACACTACCAAAAACCTTCTATAGCTTCAACACAATTTTCATCAAAATACTAATGGCATATTTCACAGAACTAGAACAAATATTCCAAAAATTTATATGAAACAACAAAAGACACTGAATGGCCACAAAATCTTGAGAAAGAAGAACAAAATGGGAAGAATCACACTAAACAATACCAAAACTATAGTACAAGGCTATAGTAAACAAAACAGCATGGTATTAGTATAAAAACAGACATATAGATGAATGGAACAGAATAGAGATCCTAGAAATAAACCCACAAATTTATGGTCAGTTAATATTTGTCATAGAAGGCAGGAACATACAATGGGGTAAACAGTCCATTCAATAAATGGTGTTAGGAAAATTGGCCAGATACATGCAACAAAATAAATTAGAGCACATTCTTATATGCAAGAATAAACTTAAGATGGATTAAAGACTTAAATGTAAGACTCAAAACCTTAAAAAATCCTAGAAAAAAACATAGGCAGTAAAATCTTCGACAGTTCTCATAGGAATATTATTTCTGATATACATCCTTAGGCAAGGGAAACATAAGAAAATAAACAAATTGGAGCACATCAAACTAAAAAACAATCTTATGCAGCAAAGGAAATCATCAACAAAATGGAAAGACAATCTGCAGAATGGGAGGACATATTCACAGATACATCTGTTAAAGGGTTATTATCCATTTTTTTTCACTTTTTAAAAATTTTATTGTTGTTCAAGTACAGTTGTCTACTCCATCCCCACCATTCCCCACAACCCCAGCCATCCCCACCTCTCTCTCCTGATTCCTCTTACTCCCCTTGGTTTTGTCCATGTGTCCTTTATACTTGTTCCTAGAAACCTTTCATCATTTCCCCCTCATTATCTCCTCTCACTTCCCCTTTTGTTACTGTCTGTATGTTTTTAATTTCAATGTCTCTGGGTATATTTTGCTTGCATACACTATGGAAAACAGTATGGAATTTCCTCAGAAAACTAAAAATGGAGTTCCCTATTGACCTGGACATTCCACTGCTGGGATTATATCCTAAGAACCCTGCAACACCAATGCAAATGAACCTATGCATCCCTATGTTCATAGCAGCACAATTTACAATAGCTAAGTGCTGGAAGCCACCTAAGTGCCCATCAATAAATGAGTGGATCAAAAAAACTATGGTACATTTACATGATGGAATACTGTGCAACAGAAAGAAAGAAGAGCTCCTACCCTTTGCAACAGCATGAATGGAACTCAAGAGGATTATGCTAAGTGAAATAAACCAAGCGGTGTAAGACAAATATCATATGATCTCACCTTTAAGCGGAAACTAATCAGCAAAACAAATAAGTAGTATCCAAAATTCATAAAGATCTTATACATCTCAACACCAAAAAAATCCAGTTAAAAATAGGTAAAGGACCTGAATAAACACTTCTCCAAGAGGACATACAGATGGCCAATAAACATATACAAATATGCTCAACATCACTAATCATCAGAGAAATGAAAGTTAAAACCACAGTGAGATATCACCTCACACCTATTAGAATGGTGATTAACAATAAGTATATTTGATGATTTGGAGAAAAAGCAACATTTGTACAGTGTTGGATAGAATGCAGACTGGTGCAGCCACTGTGGAAAGCAGTATGGAGTTACCTCAAAAACTTAAAAAATGGAACTTCCTTATGACCCAGGTATTCTATGTCTGGGAATATTTCCAAAAAAAACCTGAAACACTGATTCAAAAGTATATATGTACCAAAATAGCCAAGATATGTAGCCAAGATTTGGAAATAACTCAAGTATCTATCATCAATAGATGAATAGATAAAAAAGCTGTGGTACATTTACACAATGGAGTAATACTGTACATTAAAAAGAAAATATTCTTACCTTTTGGGATAGCTTGGACGGACCTGAGTTTATTTTCCTAAGTGAAAAACAGCTGGTTACAAAAAGTCATGTTTCATATGATTTCACATATATATGGGATTTAATGAGCAAAACAAACAAAAAAAATATGAGTAGGTTTAGATACAGAGAACAGAGTGATAGCTATCAGGTGGGAGGGAGGTTGGGGCCCTGGGAGAAAAAAGTAAAGAAATTATGCAAAAAATAAGACCTCATAGAGCCCCCACCCCGCCACACACACACAAAGGCTTTGAGGGGAAAAATAATAAATTAATTCAGACATTCTTACTTAGAGATTTATGAATCTCTAAACCTGTGTGTGTATATATATAATGTATATATTGCTATAAAAATTTGAAAACTTGAAAAGCTAGATAAAGTAATCTGTTTCTTGAAGTTTTAAACAGTTTGTAAGATTATGGTTACACAATTCACAGATAAAAGCTCAATGATCTTACTGTATAATAGGACTAGTTATAATGTCTGTCAACTGTATATGTATATTTCCTAAATATACATATTACATAAAGAAATTTTAAAACCTCAAAACTATAGTTCACTTAAATATGATATTGTATATAGGGTGTTGGCCTGGTGCTAAGTAATTATGAAAAATAACATGAATGTGAAGCTTAAGTAATATAGGCTTATATCAGGTTTCTGTAAAAATCATATAAAATTTCTCTTTCTAAGTGTCTTCAGGGGAAACGCAGAATATTGATTTCACAGGGTTCCAGTCACTCTTCCTGTAAGAATTGTATGTCTGGTTAAGGCAGTTACTGCATACTAGCACTAGTATAGCTGAAAAATTCCATGAATTGAATAAGAATATTTCCATTCAAAAAGTGCCAAATAACAGGTCATTTTGATTGAATGGAAAAAGGTATAATTATGGGTGCATTTAATACCTATAATGAATTCAACTTTGAAAGCTTTCCATTTTTTATATGTCATACAATGGTTTGAATAAAATTTTAAATGGTATGTTGCAGTGATGTGCTATATTATTTATTCATACAATATCTTAACTGCCAAGCAAAGTGCATGTGTCCAATCTGAAACTATGGGTTTTCATTTTCCTTTCTGTACAAATTATTTGCATATAATGCTAGCATTTATAACTATCAAAGCCTGATCGATGATAAGACAACTACATAAAATACTATTCACATATTATATGTTAAAATATAAGTTTTTGGAGACAAATATCACCACTCTGTAATAAATTTAAATGATAAAAAGAATATCTAGGAAGATTTTATAGAGAAAGTGAAGTAACACTACTTTATGCTATGCAGAAAAACTGAACATATATCATGAGCAATGTTTTAACCTTTAAAAAATTGTAAAACTTTTGGGGCAGTGTTGTAGATCTTCAAAGACAATTTTTTTACGTGCCAATAATATTTAAAAGTAGTAATGAATAGTTTGGAAGTTAGTGTCTTTCCACTGATGATAATAATTTGCGTAATAGACCCTGAATTTTCAACCATTTTAATGGATTTTCCCATATTGATTATATTGGTCATTGCCAAGAATATTAAAATTAAATCACGATACAAAATGAGGTTGACTCAAGATGGTGGAGGAGTGAATGGAAGCCATGGTAACCTCCTCCTAGGACTAATCTAGAATTACAACTAAATTGTGAAGAAATCACCCAGAACAAACAACTGCACAATAGTGAGAGAGAAGACTTATAACCTCAGACAGGCAGAAGAATCAGCTTCAGCACAATCTGACTGGTAAGGAGTGTGGTGGAGACTCAAGAAAGCTGCCTGAGTGCCAGAAGGATAATTCAGTGGCTGTCTGGATCCACCTGAGAAGGGTGGGGTCTAAACCCTAAGCTGGGACCCCCAGCCTAGAGCACTGGATCCACAAAAAGTACACAGATGACAGCCAGCAGCAAAAAGCAGCAAGGCTGCTCTCTCCAACAAATGGACAGCTAAAGATGCAAAGATCCATTTAAGGGGCTAACATACAGTTTTAATTTGCAGCCACTTGCCCTGGGGTCTGACAAAGAAAGGGGCAGAGTAGACTAGGGACACTTGAGGAGAGACTGGGTTTGGAAGCTTTGGGGAGACAAGTGAGAGAGTAGCCAGTGGGAACCAGATGCTGAGGCATCACTCAGGTGCAGCAACCATCTTGCTCAGGAATACCACTCCCCTCCAGGCTGTTAACAGCCTGAGAGAAAACAACAGCCCCAACACGAGGAAGGTCTCTGCCCAAGCTGTGTGGAGCTTAAGTCTGATTACAGAGTGCAGAATGAATAGATTAACAATGGAAGGAGTCAGTCACAGACAGTAGATCCCTGATAGTCTCAAACAGCTGTTTAAAGTCTGATGGGGTCACTGTCTGATACCACCAGAGAAGAATCAAGAAAGAAAAAAAAAACAGTGGTAAATACTAGAGGCTACTGAAACAAAATATACCATGGTCTTCTCCATAAGTGCTGATATTTTCTTTCCTGCATAGCTTTTTAATATTCATTTCTTGTCCATCAAGTTTGTGCATATTAAGGCACTAGATTTTATACTATAGTGTATTTCAATTAATGTATTTTACCTCTCCCTTCTCTTACTCCATTTTACCTTCTTATTTCCTCTCATTATTTTCACTCTAAATTTTGTTTTCTCTCTTGCTACAACTCGTTTCCATTCCAAACTCTTATTATTTCTCCCCTGTGAGCTTCACAAAACCCAATCTCTTGTCAATGGTCACCTCACATCATCTTTCCCTGGTCTTATAAAATCTGCATTCTCTTTCCACCTTTAGCAATCTTTGTTAGTTGGTTTTGGACAGGTTATTTGTTTTCGCATTTTATCTCTAGATCTTTGCTAATTTTTTAATTCAAATCTCAAATTTCACCAGTCCCCTCTCCTACATGTTTTTTTTTGTCTCAAATCTTAATTTTGCCCATCTTAGTCTCTTTCTTTCTTTTTTTTTCCTTCTCTTTCATCCTGACCTTTTATTTTTTTTTTATCTTTTTGTTTTATTTTTTTCTTTTTCTTTTAGTCTCAAATTTTAATATTTCCCTGTCTTAGCCTGTTTTTGTTTCTTACTCTTAGTACTCCCTCTCCCTCTATCATTTCAAAATCACTTACCATTTCTCTAAACATATCTTAGACTTTTCTTTGTTTCTTTATTTCCTCCTATTCACATACCACGTATATTAATTTTAGTTCCATTGTTGTTGATAGCACTGTGGTGGATCTTTCTCTCTAATTTGGCTCCTATATTTTTACTATTTATTTACTTTTCCCTCCCTTTTCATTTTTCTCTTTTACTTTATTTTACTTATTTTAATTTCTTTTTAAACCTAAAATTATGTGCTTCCCTGCTCATACTCCATTTCACCTTCTTTGTTCCCCATTTTATTCATGATATAGATTTTATTTTCTCTTGGCATTGCTCCAACTCCCAACTCTTATTAGTACTCTTGCCTGTACCCTATCAAAATCACTTTTTCTTTCAGTAGGTCATCTCATATTTGCTCTCTTTTCTTATAATAGTTCTTCATAACCTTATTAATACTGGCTATCTTGCTGTTGATAGTGGTATTGAGAGGGCAGAGTTATTTTTGCAGATGTGAGTTTGTTTAGTGAGCTTTGTGGTTTGTTCTTGCAGCAGCTGCACAACAGCATACAAGACTTAGTGGGTGGAGTGACATTTAGTCAACAACCTAGAAGGAAGGACCAACCACAGAATGACCGAACAATAATAAAAAAAAACTAATTACAAAGAGAAACAGCATAAATGTCATAAAGGGCATAACAAGACCATTAAATTTAGGAGATCAAGGAGACTGCACCACTGAATCTCCCAAGTCACCTACCATAGAAGTTCACACCGCAAAGTCAGGCAGTCAAAACAGATCAAATTAAGAAGCAGAAGCAAACAAGAAGAGTCTCACAAATAATGGGAAGACAAAGAAACAACCCCCAATCAAAATGAAATGAGGAATCCTCAGAAAGAGTGCTTAATGAAAGAGATGCAAGTCAACTATCAGATATTTTGTTGAAAACAATGGTTATAAGGAAGCTCAAAGAGCTCAGTGAGAATTACCAAAAACTAGAAGGAATTTATGAAGAAGTTACAGCAAACTATATCAACATAATGAAGGACGATAGAGACTATCAACAAGAGCCATGAAATAACAGGGAGGTGGGGATCACTGGGTGGGGGTGCACAGGGATGAGAGTGAAAGACAGAAAACTGTACTTGAATAACAATTAAAATAAAAATGAAAAAAATAGAGCCATGAGGAAATGAAGAAAACAATTTCTGAATTGAAGAACACAGTAGAAGGAATCAAAAGCAGGCTAGATGAAGCAGAAAAATCAAATCTGTGAGATGGAGAAGAAGGTAGAAAAAAAAAACCAGAAAAAGCAAGAAAGGGGAAAAAGACTCAAAAAGAATGAAAAGGGGATAAGGGAAATGCAGGAAAACATGAAACATAGTAATATCTATATAATAGGAGTAGGAGAAGGAGAATAGGAGGAACAAGGAATAGAAAACCTATTTGAAATGGTAATTATGGAAAACATCCCAAATCTGATGAAAGAAAGAGTCATAGAAGTTCAGGAAACAGATAGGGTCCCAATCAAGAGTAACCCAAAGAAGCCCACCCCAAGGCACAACATAATTAAAATGGTAAAATTTAAAACAAAGAGAGAACTTAAAGGCAGCAAAAGAGAAACAAGTAACATAAAAGGGAGCCCCAATAAAGCCAGTAGCTAATTCTCATCAGAAACACTACAAGTGGCAAAGGAATGGCAAGAGATATTCCAAGTGATGAAAAACAAAAGACTGCAACCAAGACTACTCTATGCAGCAAGGCTATCAATTAAAATGGAAGGTGAGCCCTGGCTAGTGTGGCTCAGTGGATTGAGCAGCAGCCTGAGAAACAAAGGGTCGCCTGTTCGATCCCAGTCCGAGCACATGTCTGGGTTGTGAGCCAAGTCAGGCACCCAGTAGAGGGTGTGTGAGAGCCAACCACATATTGATGTTTCTCTCCCTCTCTTTCTCCTTCCCTTCCCCTCTCTCTAAAACAAAATAAATAAAATATTTTTAAAAAGAAAAAAACAATGCTCCAATCATAAGTCATAGTGTAGCTGAATGAATTAGAACACATGACCTGCATATATGATGCATACAAGAGACCCACATCAAAACAAAATACCTACAGAAACAAAATGAAGCATTCAAAAAAAATATTCCAAGCAAACAGACAAGGCAAATAAGCTAGGGTAACAATACTTACAGCAGACAAAATAGATTCCAAAACAAAGGCCATAAAAAGAGACACAGTCGTACACTTCATAATTCTCAAGGAAAGAATTCATGAAGAAGACATAAATATTGTAAACATATATGCACCCAAGATAGGAGCACCCAAATACATAAAATCTTGGAGGACTTCAAGTAAGATATAGATAGCAACACACCTATACTAGGGGATTTAAACACTCCACTGTCAAAAATGGATAGATCTTCCAAACAAAATATCAACAAGCATATTGTGGAATTGAATGATGCATTACCTCAAATGGACTTAACTGATGTATATAGAAACTTTCACCCAAAAGAATAAAAATGCACATTGTTTTGAAACACACATGGAACATTTTCAAAGACAGACTAAATGATAGGACATAAAACAAGCCTCAACAAATTCAAGAACATTGAAATGATACCAAGCATTATCTCAGACCACAAGGGACTGAACCTAGAAACCAACCCTGAAGAAAAACCTCAAAAATATTCAAACTCATGGAGACCGAATAGCATATTATTAAACAATGAATGGGTCAATAATGAGATCAATGAAGAAATCAAAAGAATTCTGGAAATCAATTAAAATGAACACCCAACAGTCCAAAATCTATGGTATGCAGTGAAGACAGTCCTGAGAGGGAAGTTTGTAGCAACACAGATCTACCTAAAGTGATACAAACATTTCAAATAAACACTCTAGCCCTACATCTACAAGAACTGGAGTAAAAAGAGCAAACAAAGCCCAGAACAAGTAAAAGGAACGAAATAACCAAGATCAGAGCATAATTAAATGACATAGAAACTAAAAGAACAATTCAAATGAATTATGTTAATTATTGAAATTATCAATGAATTCAGAAACTGGTTCTCTGAAAAGAGAAACACAACTGGCAAGCCTTTGAGCAGACTCATCAAGAAACAATGAGAGAGGACCCAAATAGACAAAATCAGAAATGAAAGAGGAGAGATTACAATTGACACCATAGAAACACAAAAAAAAATTGAAAGAAATTACTACGAACAACCACATGCCAAGAAATTAGAAAGCCTGGGATAAATAGAGAAATTTCTAGAAAAATTAAATCTTCCAAAACCGAATCAAGAAGAAGCACATAGGCTTTATAGACTGATAACAACTGGTAAAATCAAGCAGCAATCAAAAAATTTCAAGCACACAAAAGCCCTGGACTAGACAGTTTCACAAGAGAATTTTACAAAACATTTAAGGAAGAGCTAACCCTTATCCTTCTCAGTCTATTCCAAAAAAAAAAAATCAAAGAAGAATGAAGACTCACAAACTATTTTTATGGGGCCAGCATCATCCTAATCCTAAATTCAGATAAAAACACAACAAGGACAGAAAACTACAAGCCAATATCACTGATAAACATAGATGCCAAAATCCTCAACAAAATATTGGCAAACAACACCCAACATACATTTAAAAAGGTCACAGAACATGATGAAGTGGGATTCATCCCAGGGATGCGAGGATGGTACCATATTTGTAAATCAATAAATGTAATACATCACATAAACAAAAGGAAAGAAATCTCCTGATTACACCAATAGTTGTGGAAAAAGTATTTGATAAGATAGAGTACCCATTCATGATAAAAACAGTCAGCAAAATGAGAATAGAGGGAGCATTCCTCAACATAATAAAGGCCCTATATGAAAAACCTACAGTCAACATCAAACTCAGTGGTCCAAAACTAAAAGCTTTCCCACTAAGATCAGGAACAAGACAAGGGTGTCTACTTTCATCATTTCTTTCAACACAGTATTGGAAGTCCTAGCCACAATGATCAGAAAAGAAAAAGAAATAAAAGGTATCCCACTTGGACAGGAGGAAATGAAACTGCCATTGTTTGCAGATGGCATGTTAGTGTACATAGAAGACACTGTTTTTATGGAAAACTACATAGACTTTACCAAAAAACTACTTGACCAAATAAGTGAAATTGACAAAGCAGTAGGGTAAAAAGTCAATATTCAAAAATTAAAGGCATTTTTATACATCAACAAGGAAATATCAGAAACAGTAATCAGTTAAAAAAATTCCATTTGCTATAGCAACAAGAAAAATGAAGTACCTAGGAATAAACCTAAGGATGCAAAATACATGTACTCAGAAAACAACAGAGCACTGAAGAAAGAAATTAAGAAAGACACAAATAAATGGAAGCATGCACCATGTTCATGGATTGGAAGATTTAACATCATCAAAATGCCCATACTACTCAAAACAATTTACAGATTCGAAGCAATCCCTATTAAAATACCAATAATGTATTTCACAGATATAGAACAAACATTTCAAAAGTTTATATGGAACCATAAATGACTCAATATCTGTAGCAATTTTGATCAAGAAGAACAAATTAGGAGGGATCACAAAACCTGATATCAAACTTTATTATGAGGCCACTGAAATTAAAACTGGTACTGGCATAAGAACAGACACATAGATTAGTGGAACAGAACAGGGATTCAGAAATAAATCCATGTCTTTATGTTCAGTTAATAGTTGACAAGGGGGCAGAATGAAAAAATGGAGTAAAAATAACCTCTTCTACAAATGGTGTTGGGAGATATGGACAGTTGCATGCAAAAAATGGAACTTGACCACCAATTACAACATACACAAAAATAAACTTAAGATGGATAAAAGAATTAATTATAACTTACAGCACCATAAGAGTCCTAGAGGAGACCATAGGCAGGAAAATTTGAGATATTCCATGTAGCAATATTTTCACCAATATGTCCCCAAGAGAAAGGGACATAAAGGAAAACAATAAACAAATGGAACTTCATCAAATTAAAAAGCTTCTGCACTACTAAAGAAAACATCAATAAAATAAAACCATATGGGAAAATATATTTGCTAATGATACCTCACACAAGGGTTTGATCTCCAAAATATACAAAGAACTCACATAACTCCACTCCAGGAAGACAAACAATCCAATTTAAAAATGGCCAAAAGACATGAACTTCTCTAAGGAGGACATAAAAATTGTCCAAAGACATATGAAAAGATGCTCGGAATCACTACCATTCAGAGAGAAGTGAATTAAAAATCACAATGAGTTACCATTTCACACCAATCAGAATGGTCATCATAAACAAATTACTAAACAAACAAGTGCTGGTGAGGTTGTAGGCAAAAGGGAATTCTATTACATTGTTGATGGGAATGCAGACTGGTTTAGCCACTTTGGAAAACAGGATGGACTTTCCTCAGAAAAGTAAAAATGGAATTGCCATTTGACCTGGAAATTTCACCATTGGGATTATGCCTAAGAATCTTGAAACACTAATTCAAAAGAACCTATGAACCCCAATGATCATAGCAGTGCAGTTTACAATAGCCAAGTGCTGGAAGCACCCTAAGTGTCCATCAGTAAATGAGTGAATCAAAAAGTATAGTACATTTACACAATGGAATACCATACAGCAGAAAGAAAGATGGAGCTCCTACCCTTTTCAACAGCATGAATGGAGCTGGAGAGCATTATGCTAAGTGGAAAAAGCCTGGTGGTGAAAGACAAATACCATACAATCTCACCTACCAGTGGAACTAATCATTGAAACAAACAAGCAAGGAAAATATAAACAGAGATATTGAAATAAAGAACAAACTGACACAACCACAGAGGAGGGGGAAGAGGAATAATGCAAGAAAGAAAGAGAAGAGTCATCAAAGAACATGTACAAAGGACCCATGGACAAAGCCAAAGGACTTGAGGATGGGAGGTGGGAGTGGATGGGGCTTGGGAAAATCGTAGCCAGTAAATCTAGACAATCGTACTTGAACAACAATAAAAAATGCAAAGTAAAGTAAATTATATAATATAAAATTACTAACATGGCACTTTGTTTATTATACCTTGACCAATTTATATTGTTTTCTTTTTGTGGATATATTCATACAATAGTTTGCTAATATATAATGTTATTTTTAGATTAATTAAATTGTGTTAGTATACAACATTTTATTAAAAATTACCATATACATAATGAAGAGAAGTTGGTAAAATTGAAGTGCACAGATAATATTAAATATTACTCTGATTTCTACCACAAATAAATGATGTCTGCTAATATACTGGCAGACATAGATTTAGATATAGGTACGCATCAAGTATGAGTCCAGGCCAACAGGTAAATAGGTGTATGTGAAGCAGAAAGTAAAGGATATTTTTGCATGCATGAGGAAATATGATCAGTAGTTACGAACCAGCGCTTAAAGAAATAATAGATACTGAGGAACAACTTACAAACAGCTGGGATTCCCAGGCATGGTGATTGTAGGTATTTCTTAATACCTTGCTGCTCAGTACGGTTCATGGACCAGCAGTATTAACATCACCTGGGAGCTTGTCAGAAATGTGGAATCTCGTGTACCACCCTATACTTATTGAATCAGAATCTACATCTTAACAATATCCCTTTGATTATCATGCACATTAAAATTTGAGAAGCACATACCCCCCCATGGCTTGATGTCTTGTGAGCTAGCACGTGCAACTTATTAGGTACAACAGACACAGTGCCTAGAGCCTGCAATACAGTGTAAGTAATCTATGAAATCACTTTAACTTCTTTTAAAATAAGAAATAAAGGATGAACATTTATAAAGAAGAAAAAAATTAATATATGATCATAACATATTCAGCCTTATACAACTGAAAAATATGTGTTCATATTTATATGCAGAATGGGTCCCAGAAGAGGAAAAGGTTTTAGAACCCACAGAAGTCAGAATGCTTTGTGATGAATAAAAAAATTACTATCTGCATTTTTATTTCTGTCACTAATGCATTGTTGTATTTTTCAGAATGAATATAAGACCCCCAACATAATTATAATAGAAATGAATCACTTGCATACAATTAGTATACCTACCAATTTTAATGTGTTCATTTTAAAAGGAAGCTTATTGTCCTTACTTTTCAATATATTCTGCTTTAAATTTAATGTCATTTTACAGATATTTTCTGATGTTGATAAACATTTCTCTAAACAGGATTTTAATCATTGTATGAAACAACATCCTACAAAATAAAAACTTCAAATGAATTTGTTGAGGATTCATTTAATTTCTAATTGTTGCTATATAAATAATACTGTGATAAATATCCTTGCTTCGAACCCATGATTATTTCTTAAGAGAAATTCCTAAAGAAAATTATTATTTCATTGGGTATACACTTTTTGAACTAGCTTTGTTGGCATTGTTTTAATTTTGGTAGTTTCCAACTTCAAGAAAATTTGCAGAATTATACAAAAACCTCCTCTATGTTTTTTTTTTTACGTATATTTGTCCATTTTGCCCTGTGCCTCACTGCTTTGTGCACTGTATTCTCTCTCTTTCTGTCTCTCTCCCTCTCCCTCTCTTTCTGTCTCTCACACACACACAAAGAAAAAAGAAAGAAACATTTGCAAGTAAATTGATAAAATCCTTCCCCTTTACCATTAAATTTTTTGGCACATTTTTCCTAAGGCCAAGAATATTCTGCTACGTGACTATAATTCAATTATTTTTAATATGTTACTTATTGTATTATTATATTTGTCTCATTTTTTTTTTGCTCTCCGCCATGCATACTTCCATGACCTCAAGCAATCCCCACATTGTTCATGTCCATGTGTCATTCCTTTGGCTACTCCATTTTCTATACTCTACATTGCAATGGCCATTCTGTAACTACCTATATGTATTTCTTAATCCCCTCACCTCTTCACTCATTCCTTTATATGCCCCTCCCTTCTGGCAACCACCAAATCATTTTTCTTGTTTGCTTAGTTTGTTTTTCAGATTCAATTGTTGACAGGTATGTATGTATCGCCATTTTATCTTTCATAGGTTTGATCTTCTTTTTTTAATTATGTCCCTTTAACGTTTCATATACTAATGGTTTGGTGATGATGAACTCCTAAATTTTTTCACGTCTGGGAAGCTCTTTTTCTGCCCTTTGATTCTAAATGATATATTTGCTGGGTAGAGCAGTCTTGGCTATAGGTCCCTGCTTTTCATGTTTTTGAAATTTCTTTTGAGAAATCACCTGACAGTCTTATAGGAACTTCACTGTCAGTAACTAAATGCTCTTCTCGTGTTGTTTTTAAGATTCTCTTTCTATCTATAACCTTTGGTATTTTAATTATGATGTGTCTTGAAGTGGGCCTCTTTGCATCCATCTTGATTGGAACTCTCTTTTCTTCCTGGACTTCCATGACTATTTCCTTTACCAAAGTAGGGAAGTTTTCTTTCATTATTTTTTCAAATAGATTTCTAATCTATTGCTCTTTCTCTTCTCCTTCTGGCACCACTATTATGTGAATGTTGGAATGCTTGAAATTGTCCCAGAGGCTATTTATATTATTCTCATTTTGGGGGGATTTTTTTTCTTATTGTTCAGATTGATTGTTTTTTTACTTCCTTATATTTTATATCTTTGATTTGATTCTCAGCTTCATCCACTCCCCTTTTGTTTCCCTATAAATTATTCATTATTTCAGTTAGTGAATCCTTCATTTCTGACTGGATCTTTTATACAACGTTGAGGTCCTCACTAAGTTCCTTAAACATCTTATAACCAGTGTTTTGAACTCTGCATCTGACAGATTTTCTGGAGTTTTGTTCTGTCCTTTCATTTGGCCCATGTTTCTTTGTCTCCTCATTTTGGCAAACTCCCTGTGTTTGTTTCTATGTATTAGGTAGAGATGCTTTGACTCTGTGTCATGGTAGTATGGTCTAATATAGTAGGTGTCTTATAAGGTTCAGTGGCACAGCCTCCCCTATTATCCAAGCTAGGTACTTGAGTCATGCACTTTGTGCGAGCTGAGTACACCCTCCTCTTGTAGTTGAGTCTTGCTTGCTGTTGGCAGGTCAATAGAAGTGATTTACCCAGACCAGTCAGTAGCAAGAGTTGGCTGTTACCACTGACTACCAACTTCTATCCTTTGTGAAAGATTAGCTGTGTGGGGGCAGAATGGTGGTGTTCTAATGTGGTCTGTAGATGACCACTAGGTATGCTGGCCCTGGGGTTTTCTCCAGTGGTCAGGAAAAAGTCAGCCCCCACTTGTGTTTTGCCTGGGTCCACCCTGCCTGAGCTATAGAGAAATCTAAGGTAGGTATTAATTTTCCTGCTCTTAGAGATTCCCAGGAAAAGCCATGCTGTGAATCTAGGCTGGCTGCTGTTAATGCCATGCCTTGGGTGACTAAGCGAGAGGTATGGGGAGCTGGGAATCACTGAGGAAGCTGTTGCTTGCTGAAATAATTTAGGAAGTTGTGAATCTTGAGTCAAGAGCAACTATTCAAATAGAAAATATACTGTTAACAGATGTAAATTAGGTGGGTAAAAACCTCAGGATCTCCAGGATGGGGCAAACAGGTTAATCAGGTTTATGGAATTCTCATATATGGCACCAACCTATTGGCTCTGTGGCTCTGTTCACTGTTCTGTCTGGGGGAAAGCTGTCCCCAACCTCTCACCTTGATTCCAGCCACATCAGGTCCTTACTATATACCACCAGTGCCTTTCAAGCTGCTACCCCAGTGCTGTAGCTAGAGGGAGTGAATCTGAGTAAGTTCATGTATGGATTCTTTAAGAAGAACTGCATGGGACTCTGGAATTTTCTTCGACTGACCCAGTCCATGCTATTATTTTGCAGCTAGAAGTCATGGAGACTTATATTCCTGGCACTGGTATCCTGGGCAATCTGGTGTGTGGCTAGGACTCCTTGCTCCTGAGATATCGTTCCTGAATTTTTATACACCATACATGTATGTTAGACCAGCCTGTTCTATGCCACCATCCCTTCTACTAGTCTGGGTGGATGTGCTTTCTTTAATTCCTTAGTTGTTAGAATTCCATTCAACTGAATTTATGCCAGTTCTAAGTGCTGGTTGTTCTATAATTTAGTTGTAATTTTGATGTGATTGTGCAAGGAGGTGAGCCATGTTTACCTATGCCAACATCTTGATCGGAAGTGCTACAATACAATTATTGAAATTAGAATAATAACACTGGTACACTATGGTTATCTATTACACAATCCATTTTTAAGTGTCATCAACTGTCCCAACAATGTTCTTTAGAGTTCCTCAATCTCAGGATTCACATTGTATTTATTTTATTTAGTCTCCTTTAATTTGGAACAACTTCATTTTGTTATTCTTGTTCTGAATATTTTTAAGGTTACTGGTATTTATAACCAGATAATTCTCCAAATGATATTACTTGTAATAAGGAAACAGCATAAATAATAGCACTTTTCATATCTTAACATAATAACATTAAATACTAAAATATTTTTCACCTTTCTAATCTGAGATCACAATTTAAATGTTCCCTTAAAGATTCATTTGTCAGCATGCAAGTGAATCTAAATATTTTTTCATATGTGTGTAACCATTTATCTTCTTTTTCTCATTATTTGTTTACATCTTTTGCTTATTTTATCATAATCTTTGTCTCATTTGCCTATTTTATTGATTTATAAATATTCTTTTTACAACAGAGAAGCTAAAATTTTGCCAACAGATATTTTTGCCCAGGATATTTATGGTGCTTAAAACAGATACAAACTTTTCATTTTAACGTAGTGATACATGAACAATCTTTTTTAGTTATTATTATTTTCTCTTTTAGAGTGAGGTGAACAAAGGGAGAGAAAGAGAGAGAAAAATATTGTTGTGAGAAACATTGCTTGGTTGCCTTCTGCAAGTTGCCCCGAACAGGGGCAGAGCACAGACTCCCCAATCCAGGCATGTGCCTTGACCCTGAATCCAACCAGGACTTTTCAGTTTGCAAGATGCCACCAACTAAGAGAACCACGCCAGCCAAACTTTAGTTATTTTTGTCTTTGGAACTGGAATTGGAAAACTTTCTCTCCTCAATATTATCTGGACATCATTCTCATTTCCGTCTAATGATTTTATTGCTTTTTTGCATTTACTTTTAAGCATTATGAAATATATTTTGGTATCTAACCTACATTTTCAGAAAACTTAATTAATTACTCTCTCTCTATTTTCCCACTCATGCTAACTTTATATTACAATAATTATATTATACTAAATACTGACCAATATAAACAGACATTCAAGTTCAATTTTTAGAATAAATAGGAACCAGAATTCTATACTAGAAGAAACTTTAGAAATCATAGGAAATAATCCATTAATGGAAATAAAATATATTTATCTAAAGTCTCAAAACTAATTTTTTATGTTACATTTGTTTCATGTATGTGTTTCATTTAACCTTCTTATTTTTAAGCTGAAACCTTACATAACAATTTAGTAAAATATGTGAACAACTGGAGAATATTTAATAGCTAAAGCCAAACTGAGAGAGACTATTCTATTTGTTTTTCCTTTTATATTTCAAATAGACCATATAAAAATAGTTTGCTTATTCATCTAAGTTCATTTTTACTTTCAAGTCTCTAGACTTATAATTCTGATACTAAAGAGGGAAAATTTCTCTACATCCATTAGCAAGCTAATATGTTTGGACTGCAGCCTACTACCCATGTACCCTTCATATTACATAAGACAGCACATTCATTGCCAAACAAACATTTTACAAATTAAATGATATTTAGTAAACCCATTTAATAGAACAGGTGAATTTAGACTTGTTTTGTCAGTAAAATATTAAGTACCATATGTTCTGGGCCAAGCAGTTAAAATTGTTTTTCTGAAGGATATGAAATTAATTGTTAAAAAGAAAACACAGTAACTCAAAGTACTTCACAATCAGTGTTATCACTTAATGCATCTTTTGGCAATTATTAAACCCTAGGGAACACCATGAATAAATATCCTTATCGTGTCTGGAAAGATACTAATGGGGAATATCATGGACCAAGGCTTGCATTTACATGTGGGCATGAGCCCAGAGAAAAGACAGGGAAAAAAACATAAAAACGTCTTTGGGTTTAATGCTTGGGATGGATATTTTGTTCAGCCACCAGAGTCTCCAATATCACCACTTCTTTAATTAATCTGGTGTTTTATTCCTTTTCTTCCATTTTTATTTTGACTTCTTTTCAATTGTAAGGACAAGTATATTTTAAGAAACCCATATGCATTATTTACTTCTTAGGTTAAAAACTCAAATCTATGATATATGAGAAAATTATATTAAGGTCAAAAGTTTGGGGTTGGTTGAATTTGTAAGTTATTAATGATAATAATAATAATAAAATAAAACAAATTATTAAGCATGTATTTCTAGGCACTGTTCTAAGCATTTTACAATTATTGTCTTACTTAAACCTCCAACTCATGGTATGAGATATTTGCTAGCTCTGTCTCTACTTTACAAATTAGGAGACTGAAGAAACATGAAGTTCAATAACCACTTTAATTTTAACCTGATGGAAAAGTGTTTGAAATATCTATTTCCCTGACTTCTGAAATTCAGCTATTGAATATAACTGTACTTTTTATGTCTTAATATCATAACTACCTCAGTTGTTAAACATAGGTAGTAATTGTACTTAAAAGATCAACAGTGAGAAGTTATTGGCTGGACAGAATTCAGATTTTTGTTTGTTATGTTTTGTTCATTTTTTGCTTTTTTTAGTTTTGAATTTTTAGTGGATATATGATTAAACTCTTAGTCTAAAAATGTATTAAAAGAGAAAAAACTGTTTACATATTTGAAGAATCTGAATAGTCAGTTTCCAGTTAATCTAGATCAGTCGAGTTTTGAACAAGAGCAGAAAATTGCACAGAGCATGGAGGATGGACCTGAGAGGTAGGAGCCCCAATGCAGTGCAACTGAGGTAAATTGAAGAAGTGAAAATATTTCTTAGTGAAAGGAATTGTGCCAAAGAAAACTTTCTTCTACATTCTATTTCTGCCATTAACCTCATTTTCATTATTGTCTCCTAACCAGCAATATGGAACCCTGATCTTCAGAATCTTAGGATGTCTTCATAAAACCTTTAACAAGGACTGTACCTGAATGCTTAGCCAAAAATGTGTAATTGTAAGAGATGGAGCTAATTACTGACACAAGGTCAAATAACCTAAGTTAGCAGGTTTGCCAGCTGAAATTAATATTTGATCTAATGTTTTAATGTGTTACCATGTCACATAGGTAATGTTAAGTGTTCCTGTAAAAACCATGGCAGGGTTATATTATTTCACTGGTATAATTACAGAGTCTGTGTTTTTCAACAAGGCATGTACTATGATTAATCTAAGAATTGTATAGTTCAAGACAAGGAAGGTTTGATACAGGCCAACTAGGAAACAATTGCCTTTGGTGAGACTGAGAGGACAAGGAAAGTCTCCCCCTATTCATTCTGTCTTCCACTGAATGTTCCATATAATCCCTTTGTGTAAATGCTCTGCATGTGAATGCTAAAAGGTAAATGATATGTGGAGGAAGGAAAAGAAGAAGTAGAAATAATTAATATTAGCTTAGCGTTTCTTACTGCTAGTCCTAGGAACTGTAAAGATCCACATATATACCCCCACAATACCCTGTAAAGGAATTTTTTTTTCTATTTTAGGGGTGATGAAAATAAATTTCACAGTGATATTAAATAAATTTTTAATTCACACTGCTGTTAAGTAGTAGAGACAGGATTTAAACTCAGATAATTTTGTAATCTAAGTTTATGTACATGCACACTATCTTTAGAGACATTGTTTAAATAATTTATCAACTAGCTTAGCTACCTAGAAAAATCCAGTAAAAAATGGTCATGGACAAGACAGGTAGATATAGGTCACTATAGCATGAAAAGGATAGATAAGAGGGGAAACAGGAGTAAGATTGGTATTAAATTTAGGGAGGAAAAGGGAATCATAGCAAATGAGTAAAATTTATGAGACATAGATGTCTCTTAAGAATTTGTTTCTATGACTTACCATAACAAACCATAGCAGGGTGAGCTAAGTGAAAGCTGAATAAAGATAATAGATGTGGAAGCATCTAGCACCAAGCCTGTCAAATAGTACTCAAATATTACTTTCCTCTGTCAAAAATGCTTTATGTCCCTAGTCCTGCTACTATGTCAGTCACCAGCTGTGTTTCCAGCTGGAAGTAGTAGATAGAGGAAAGGATATGAGCTTTGGAATAACAGAATACCAACTCTGGCTCTAGCACTTACTAGTCGTGTGGCCTTAGACAAATTACTTAACCTCTCTGAATCTCAGAAACTTTTTCTGACATGATTTGTATAGCCCAGTGCTTCCTTCAACTGTAAAGCCATGATTTAATGTACATTGCCCTTCTTTAGCTTCTAGAGCAGTGTTTTTCATCCTGACATGCATCAGGTTCTCCAAAGGAATTTTAAAGATATTTGTCTGGGCCCAACTCTAAATCTGCTAAATGATTGAGAACCATCTAATCAGTTTTGTCCAATATAAATATGTGAGCTACATACCCAGCTTTAAATTTTCTAGCCACCACAATGACTAAATGAGATATCTTATGTTATTTTTTTTTTTTTTTGTATTTGCTCATTTAAATCCTTCTCAATACAAAATAGTCTTATCTGAAGTGGTCAATAGCCACAAAAGACCAGCGGTTTCCACTTTGGACTGTAACATTCTCGATTTCTCTCTGGTCTAGCATTATTTGGGGGAAGAGACCACTGGTTTTGACTTTGGCGTATTCCCTTATCCCAAATCCCTGTCTTTTCAAACAGTCTTAGAAGAAGCTGTTATGGATCTCCCCCTGTAAAGAAAAATGTTCTAATTTTACATGGGATGCCTTGGCATCCCAATTTAACGGTGGTTCATAATACCATACATCTACTACAAGTACATTATACAAATGAACAAAATTTTCTCATGTTCCTTTTATTTGGCTTTACATAAGTATATTTTCTTTCATGAAAAAAATTATCTTTTGCAGAAACGAAGAATGGAATGAAATTATTGAAATTATTCTAGAGTGCCAATGCTAGGAAAGATACCCATAAACATGTTCTGTTATATAAAGTGAGAAGACCATACATTTTATCAGCTAAATTACAAAATCTATTAACTTAGGCAACTCCCTGGGAACTATAGACTTTGAATTTTTACAGTCTACAATTACCTTTATCCAGTTGTCTGAAATAAATTACATATTCCTCATTCTCACTTCAAAATTTTTTTAATGTTATAAGAGATGAATTTATCACGTAAGCAGATATGGTTTGCTACTCAATTGTTCAAAAAAGTATTCATATCAACAACTGTTGTAGCAATTATTAATGCTAAAAATATGTGAAGTTGCATTGACTCTGTATTTGAAATCTAATGTGTCATTTGCTTTTTTCATGATAAACAGATCATTTAGTTGGAAAAATCCCATCTGCTTAGATATATCTCTTATTATTTATGAGAACCATGTTTAGAAATGCAAGCAGCACATGTGCATAATTAATCCTGAAGAGAATTAGACATTGTTTGATTCACAGCTGAATGCAATTAGCATTAGGAAGTTTACATATGTTGGCAATAACACAGATTAGCAACTAAAGTGCTTGTTAAAAAATTTAACCTGAGGCTGCTGGAGCAGACCTCTCTTAATGATGCTTTAAATGTTGTTGATGAAGTAATAATCAATTTTGTTTTATAAATAGTAAATCAAGAATTTATGTCTAATTAACAGTGCTACAAATCACCTCACTTACATATCAGATGTAATTGTGATATGTGCTATAAACTCACTTTGATTCTTGTGTGCAAACAGTTAGTATGGAGAAGACATGATCCTTACTAGAAAAAGGAAAATAATTTCCCAGAAAGAGAAGCACGAGGTGTCTACCTCTTGGAGGAACTCTGCTAGAGATATCTAGCATGAGAGTTTTGCCTTTGTCTCTCTGCAGTTTTTAATTGCAAGGAGAGAGAAACAATGCCCTCTTTCAGACAGAGCCATTAGCCAGCTTTACAGACTGTGAAACAGTGTCACTTAATGAAAAGGGAGGAGATAATGGAAATGATGAAAATGAAGCTTAATGTAAAATTGAGCTGTAATTGTTTGCACTTCAACTTTGAGAAATTTACCATTTATCGAAACGTCTCTGCACCGCTCACCACCAGATTGGCTAGAGGGAGGCAAGGCTGCATTCCAGGCAGCCCTGGAACCTTCAGGAAAGCAAACAAGACCTTTGATGAGTGAGGGAGTACTTGCAGCACACAAATGCAGCTGACTCACAGGGATGCAGGATGGCACAATCTCATGCGACGTTATTCACACAGGCCTTATTACATAATAATATTATACATTTTCAGAATGGATAGGGTCTAAGTCTCACATTCTTTGTTCATATTTTAACATTTCTGAAATTGGGTGTCTCTCATACACAATGATGACCCTTTGAATGTTAATCGGTAACTTTTTACTTTCCCTATTACATAAACTATGCTATTGACATCTTATATTTAACAAAATGTGGTATTGAATGTTTCTTCCGTGTCAGGCACTGTGCTATAAATGAGGAATAAATGAGATGTACTATATCTCAAAAAGAATTAGAGTACAGGTAATGTTCAAGAAGAACAAATATGATGAAACTTGCTGAATGCTAACTTCATTTACTTATGGCTTAACAAGTGTGTGAATGTGAAATTTTGTAAAAGGGTTGTGCACTTGCACCCATCATGACTATAGTGGCTTTTCTGCTGACAAAACCAACAGAAAACAAGTCCAGACTGTAAACTCTGTGAAGGCAAGGAGTTTTTCCATTTGTTAACTATGGGGTTCCCAGCAGAGAGGAGTGCTTGGCATATTGAAGTCACTCCATAGTTACTTGTTGAATGAGCAGGAACTGATTTTGCCCTTTGAGCAAAGTTAGTTTTTCATTTATAAATGATTGAAAAGAAAAAAAGGAAGAATATTTTTTCTGAAAATAATATTACATAAAATTTAAATTCCCATGTCTAGATATAAAATTGTATTGGTTCATAGCCACATTGATTCATTCATCTTTTAAAAATTCATTTATGTTTTGTCTCTGTTTCTCACTGCAGAGGCAAAGCTGAGTAGTCGTGACAGGAACCTTATGACCTACAAAGCCTAAAATATTTACTATCTGGCCATTTACAGAAAAAGTTTGTTGGCCCCTAGACTAGGCTATTGTTGTCATAGAGATAGGCTGTGAGGAGTTTAGGTACAGCCTAGTTGCTCTCTGCCCTCACCAACTCCTTCAAGTGGAATTCTCTCCTGCTCCCCATTCCCCTGGTACAGGTAACTTGAGCGCTATCACTGATGACATACTTGATGACACAGAAGCCCAAACCCATGTGAGCCCCCTTATGCACAAATGCTACAAATGTCCTTTAACCCTTATAAAATTAAATTAATTTTGGCAGCCCTGGCAGAAATATATAAGCTGAATTATGTATAGGGGGGGACCTGAAAAAAATGGAATCATCATCTAGAGGGCAAGGCCCTTGAAGTGCAGGGTAAAGTACATCCCCTGCTAAGTGAGTGTTCTAGGGGCCCATCTATGTCAGTGGATCAGCTAGTGTTGTTATGAGAGACTGTGTTCAGCTCCAGTGAAGTTTTTTGGAGGACTCTTTCAACACCTTTGCCCATTTCTTGATGGGTGAATTATGAGCGCATTTGCCCATGTCACACTGAGTGTTCTACAGTTTTTTACCAAAACTGTTATGACCCCATGCCTCACCCTCCCTATTCACCACATCTTGCTCCTAAATGGCTTTTTTTGTTGTTGTTGTTTTCCCGGTGAGAAAAGTCCTCAAAGAGAAAAGTTTTCCCTATGTGGCAGGGGTAAAACAAAAAATGGTGGAAGTATAAAAGGCATCAAAATCACTGAGTTCAAAAACTGTTTTGAGCAATAAAAAAACTTCTCAATAGGTGTACTGTATTGCATCAAATGGTGAGTATTTTGAAGGTGACTGAAGTTTAAACCTGTAAGAATAAACACACAATTTTTATAAATACATTTTTATTTTGGGTCCCCCCTTGTATGCTAAAGCTTAACAATAAAAACCTCCTGTTATATGATCAAATTTGGTACAACTTTAATCCATTTGGTTTCTATTCAAGAAGACCCATTATAGGAAAAAAATTACCAGGTGAATTTCATTATCCAAATACTTTATGTGTTATGTGGTTCTGAGACATAAAACTAGAGAGTATTACACTTTTTTTCATCCTTACCAAAGGTCATGCTTATTGATTTTAAAGAAAGAGGGATGCAGAGAGTGAGAGAAGGAGAGAGAGAGAGAAAGAGAGAGAAGGAAAAAGAGAGAGACAGGCATTGATGGGAGAAACACAGATTGGTTACCTCTAGTATGCTCTCTGACCAGAGACTGACACGCAGCCTAGGCATGTGCCCTGACTGAAAATTGAACTCCTGACCTTTTGATTTATGGGATGATGCTCCAACTAACTGAGCTGCACCAACCAGTTCATAGACTCAAGGTTATGCATTTAATTAAAGATTATCGGTTCTGATGATTCCCTGCTCATTCACATCTGCTATGTGTTGGATGTTTTTACTTTTCTACTAGAAGTACAGTAATTACAAAAGAACCACAAAGCATGAACAGATAGGGTGCCAACACAGGGCATCTGAGACTATGACAATGTTGGAAGTGAATCAGGCTGTCCACAAGTGGATCCATTGGAGCCTGGTACTGTCACGAAGAGTGAGTAGAAAGCAGCATTTACATGGGGGGGCATATAGGCATGGAGAGGGAAAGCGCACATTTGTATATTCATTGTAATGCTCTGAGTTTTATTCCTTTTCCTTCAACAGCACAACTTGTTAGAGGCAGGAGTTAATTCCTCTGTATCAGAGACACAAACTATCCAATTATTACAAGGTTACAAATTTCCAAGCACTGTGAGGTCAGGGTCCAGGTGTGTCTTATTCACTTCTCTATGTATTGATAGCAACTCCATATAGTACGTAGCCAATACATACTGTCTTTCCCAGGCAGACAATAATATAGCTGGATTCCCTTAAATCATGTAATTCTTTGCTGTCTCTAGACTATCTTTTGATATTACACTCTTTCTGAATGTGAGATAGATAGATGTGTGCAAGAAAAAACCTCCCCTCAAAAGAATAAATGGGAGGGGCAGGGGATAATGGGATAAACAATAATAAGACTTCAATATAATGGTACTCATAGTTTTATCCTTAACTCAAGATAAATCCTAAGCACAGAACTATTCATGCAATATCTCATAGAGACTAAAAAGAGAACTGGCCCTAAACTGCTTATTAATTCTACATGAGAATTGGGAAATTTTATATTTAGAATTTTACCAATTTAGGTTAAGGTTTACTGTTTCCTAAAAGTTTATATTAAAAACAAAAAAATATTTGGGAGCATTATCACACGGTAGCTGCTAATTAATCACCCATTATATTTTAGCATAAATTAGTAAGATAAAAAACATGAACTGAGGAAAGAAACACAATTGCAAAAGAATTTAAAGAGTTGCACCAAAGTTGACTAACTTCTGGCCAAGATGGAGGTGTAGGTATATACACTTCTCCTCCTTGCACAACCAAAAGAAAGGAGACAACAAATTTAAAAATAAAAATAACCAGAATTGCCAAAAAATCGAACTAAATGAAAGTCTGACACTCAAAGAGTTAAAGAAGGAACATTCATTCAGGACGGGTGGAGTTGGGTAGCTAGGGCAGAGGGGACGTACAGCAAGGCAGAAGCTGGAAGACTGGGTGGTACTACATTTATCTGAGGAGAAACTGGAAGACAACTTGGGAGTGAGACAGAAAGCTGCAACCCAAAATTTCAGCATGAGGGAATAAAGCCTCAAAATCTCTGGCTATAAAAACCAACGAGGGCTGCGGTGGTGGGAGAAACTTCCAACCTCAAAAGAGAGTTCATTGAAGAGACCCAGAGAGTCCTAGAATGTACACAAAACCCATACGCCTGGGAATCAGCACCAGAAGGGTCCAATTTACTTGTGGATAGCAGTGAAAGTGAGTAAAAGCCAGCCGAGAGACCCAAGCAAGTGGCAATGTTCCTTCTTGGATCCTTCCCCCACATACAGTGCCACAACACAGGTTACATGGGTTGCCCTACCCTGGTGAATGCCTAAGGCTCTGTGCCTTACAACATCATACCCTGAAACAAAAATATATGGCTCAAATGAAGGAACATATCAAAGCTCCAAACACAGAACTAAGCAATGAAGAGATAGCCAGTCTATCAGATACAGTGTCCAAAGCACTGGTAATCAGGATACTCACAGAAATAGTGAGTATGGTCACAAAATAGAGGAAAAAAGTGAAGGTTATGCAAAGTGACATAAAGAAAAGTAAACAGGGAACCAACAATGAAGGGAAGGAAACTGTAACTCAAATCAATGAGTTGGAGCAGAAGTAAAATATAAACATTCAAACAGGACAGAATAAAGAAACAAGAATTCAAAAAAATGAGGAGACACTTAGGAACTTCTGAGACAACTTTAAATGTTCCAATAGCTGAATCATAGAGGTGCCAGAAGGAGAAAAGGAAGAGCAAGAAATTGAGAACTTATTTGAAAAATAATGAAGGAGAACTTCCCCAATCTGGCAAAGGAAATAGACTTCCAGGAAGTTTAGGAAGCTCAGAGAGTCCCAAAGAAGCTGGACCCAAGGAAGTACACACCGAGGCACATCATAATTATATCACCCAAGATTAAAGATAAGGAAAGAATGTTAAAAGCAGGAAGAGAAATGGAGACAGTTACCTACAAAAAGAATTCCCAAAAGACTGTCAGCTGATTTCTCAAAAGAAAACTTGCATGAGAGAAGGGTCTGGAAAGAGAAGTATTTGAAGTCACAAAAGGCAAGGGACTCTATCCAAGATTACTCTATCCAGCAAAACTATCATTTAGAGTGGAAGGTCAGAGAAAGTGCCTCCCAGATAAGGTCAAGTTCAAGGAGTTCACCATCATTAAGCCCATATTATATGAACTGTTAAAGGGGCTTATGTAAGAAAAAGAAGATGATCAAAACTATGAACAGTAAAATGACAACAAATTCACAACTATCAACAGTTGAACATAAAAAAACAAAAACAAACTAAACAAACAACTAGAACAGGAACAGAATCACAGAAATTAAGATCACATGCAGGGTTATCAATGGGGAGGGGCATGAGGGGAATGGGGAAAAAAGTATATGGTATAAGAAGCATAAATGAAAGTACAAAATAGACAGAGGGAGGTTAATAGTATAGGAAATGGAGAAGCTAAAGAACTTATATGTGTAACACATGGAAATGAACTAAGAGTGGGGAGGATGCTGGTGGGAGGTGGAGTGTAGCGGGGAGGGAATAAAGGCAAAAATGTACAACTGTAATAGCATAATCAATAACATACCTTTAAAAAATAAGAGCTGCATCAAATGTCCAAGTTCAAAGTAGGGGGTACTGTGATTAGGCCAAATGTTCAGAATCATTTGTAAGAAAGCTGTTAAGTAACAAAGAAGCACCTAGAAGATGATAAAACTAAGAGGAAGATCAGTTTTGAAGACTACTAAGCACCTACTATCCATTTTCCTGTCTGCTTTTTAGTTTCCCTGTCATTACAAACACACACACACACTGACTTTCAGCAGGGAATCTGTCAACCTACTAGATATGTTCTTGCCTTCCTTATTGTTAGGCACGCTCATGTGTCTAAATCATGGACAATGAGAAATAAGAAAATATAATGTTTGTAATTTCTATCATAATCTTAAAAAGGAAGTTGGTTATTATCTCCTATGTCCCTGTTATCCTTACTGTATACAAGAATGATGACATGGTGCTGGGAATCCAGAATATTATTGTGCTCAGGCACCATGACTAAATACCACAGACTGGGTGGCTTAAATAACAGGAATTTATTTTCTCACAATTCTAGAGTCTATAATCAAGGTACCATCAAATTTTATTTCTGATGAAATATCTCTCCTGAGCTTAAATATAGCTGCCTTCTCAATGTGTCCTCATCTGGTCCTTCCTTTGCACACGTGGAGAGAAAGAGATCTCTGATATATCTTCTTGTTTTTGAAAGGACACCTGTCCTGTGAGATTAGCACCCTTTCTTATGTCCTCATTTAACCTTTAACTCATTATAGGCCCTACCATCAAATACAGCCACTTTGGGGCTCAGGGCTTCAAAATATTAATTTTGAGAATACATAACAGCCAGGTTTGATGATATCTACCAGGCAATGGTGCAACACCATGATAGAAGACACTTGTGATCCTGGATGACCCAAGCTAGTACTTAGACTACCCACCACCTCTGGGATGTTTTATCTCAGCCACTAAATTTCTGGATATATTTGCTATACCATCTCTAACCTAATAGGGTATGAAAGAGAAAAACCAAAAGGGACTTTCTTTTACTTCACAATTCTTCTTGGGGAAATATTTATAAGAGAAAAATATAACAAGTCATTCATCCTTACATCTCTGTTTCTTTTCTAATGTGCTTTGACTCCATTTAATATTAATATAATTATATTCAAAAAGGCAAATGCTTAGAAATCACAGTCTCATCTTTCTTATTACAATGCTCTATCTAATATGTGTCAGTTAAATTAGTTTTGCTCCTAATTTGTGATAAATGTGAGGATGCCAAAAGTGGAAGTTCAGATATTGGCTTAATTATATTTCTTTCCAAGTTCATGCTGCCAACTTGAAAGAGAGTACTTATTTTTAAATATGTAACTCTAAATTTTCCATAAACACTTCTTTAGAATATTTAGTAAATAGAGGAATTATGGTTTTTTTTGAGGGGAGTGCTGATAATGTTCTGAAAGTAGATTATGGTAATTGTTTTGCCTCTCTATGAACATACTCAAAAACCAGTGGGCTATACACATTAAATAGGTGAATCACACAGCATATGAATTGCACCTTAATCAAACTGCTGAAAAAGTGATGGTGAATGGGATCTACATGGCCAAACATATTGAGAAACCTTTTCAGCTATATACGTCCTTGGAGAATTTAGAAGTGCTGTCAGATATTTGTCTTAGGGAAAAACACACACACAAACAAAAGCCATTGAAATTTTGCTTATCTAAAGTCTTCTTGAAATTATTTAATCCTGAATCAATTTATTACTTAATGTGTTGTAGCAGAGGTGTGTGTTCAACTGTAAATAACAGGATACTCTGAACTCCTTTCCTGGCTTAACTAGAGAGAGGTATAAATGTTTTACACAACAAAAAGTCCAAGGAGAGGGTGTCCAGGGCTGGCAGAGCACCTCCCCAAGGTCGACAGTGAGACTCTTTCATCTTCTGTGCCACTATTCTTAGCACATGAGCCTTGCCATTGATTTGGTGACTCAAGCATTCTATATTCCCCTGCTCTGCTTTCTGATCATGAAAAAGAAAAACACTTTGCAAATGTTTCCAGTTACCTCTTCTTGTACAGAAATCTTCATGTAGTCTCTCCCAATTGTAAAATAAACTGGGAAATTAAGAATTAAAACTTTTAAAACTGTGTTCTAAAAGAAGAAAGTGGAGAAAAAGATTGTTAATATTTTGGCTGTATAATTCATCATTTGCATGTTCATCATTTTCATAATTTGACCACACACGCGCGCGCGCGCGCACACACACACACACACACACACACATTCTTCTGCCTTCCCCCTACTTCTTATGGAATGTACTTATTCCTTTCTACAGTTTATGCTTTCCAGGTCAGACCCAGTAACTGCATCCAAACTCCAGTCCAAATTTCCATGCAATATGTAGCCTTTGCCATTAGGTCCCACATTTCTCCTTAAAGACTGATAAGCTAAAAGGTGAAATATTTGCTCTTAACCAACTCACCCTCATGAATAAATCCACTTATTAGATTAAGTAATGATGAAAGGTAATCATCAAGTGTGAATACACATGCAAATTTCCATGAGTCAGTTTCTTATATATAAATGGACAGCTCAGAACATACATACATATATATTAATAAACCCTTATGCACACATATATGTTATGTCTAGGCTCTCTTAGGTTCTATAAGGTACCCACAATCCAAACAAATAATTGGATTGGGAAAAATTAAAGATTGATGCTAAATAAAAAATCTACAGCCTTGGATTTATATTTCAGTATTTCAGGCATAAATATATTTGAAAGACACTGAGAAAGCCAAGGCATCCTTTGCTGTTGTGTACAATTATCCTGGTAGGGCCATCAGCTCTGTATTTGGAAGAGGAGCTACCGAAGAAGCCCTCTAGCATTCATGGTAGCTAGTGTATGAATTGGAGTAATGAGCCCAATGTTTTCAGATGCCTCTAGATTTAACAGATAGTCTCAGGAAGAAAAGAGACACATGGAGAAGAGTATCTCTTGGCCTACATAATCTATGCCTTACCTTCAGATGGGTTCGTCATAGAGTTGGCACAACATATACACATCTTGCTTATTTGTTTCACTAGGTGTTGGGATGGGTGTTATTTGAAATAAAGATGAATATTAATTAAATACTTTTACTAAACCAATGGAACAAATCGTCCTGTTTTACACTTTATGCTGAATTTGATCTCTGAATACATGAAAGTTTTTGTATCTTTGGTCAGGATTCTAAGGGTCCAAAACAGTGAATTAGTGTAGGTATTATCAAGACTCAGGTCTTGATAATAGCCCTTGATAAAGACTCAGGTCTTATTAACCTAAGTAGCCACTTTGCCTTAAACTATGTATTTATTACTTTTCAAATCTATATAGACTGTTCATAAAAGTCAGAGTCAGAGTATCTTACTAAGTTTCACACTTTCTACATTTCATTTAAACTTAGTTTCTCTTATTATGTCTTATGTACATGTAGAGAACAGCAGATCATTATTTTTCTATGCTGTTCTTGAACTATGGAAACTGTTAGACCTTCTTGGCTGAATAATCCAAGTTCTTTTGCTTAAACTTTCATTTATGGCTCCTATTTTTCAACCCTTTAACAACTCTCACAGAGGTCCTCGGTTGATATAAATAGTAATTTTTACTTTTTTCTCTGCATGATTATCTGACATACTATTTCTAAGGAAAATTAACATAAATTTAAATGGTTTTATGCTATGTACATTACAGGTTCTAAAGAAATGTACTCTCCAAGAATTCAAAAAAGACTTGTGATTACTTTTGAAAACTTAGACTAAACTAAGTAGCTCCAGAAAATGGGGTAAAATAAAACATATAGGTTTTATTTGCCAGAACCAAAAGATTTGCCATGATAATTACAACTTGGTAGGTCCATTGTGAAGACCCCATGGGTGGAAAAGAAACCTACAGCTTATATGGAATAATAGACACAAGACCAATAAGCAGCATGAGACTTTAAAGGGGAAAAAAGTCACTCAAAAAACAAAATCCTCCTTTCTTTAACAAAATTATAAGAGTAGTAAATGAAGGAAAAGTATTTAGCTTAATGCACAGCATCAGCTACAAAGCTTTCAGTGAAGACTTACCTCAAAATGCAATTCAAATTTTCTTATGAGAAAAGAAGTACAACTCTTGAGACAACTGAAATCTTTTACCTAATAAAGTGCTTATCACAGCTTTGAAGCCTAGCATCAGGCAAGGGAATATGAAAAGTGGGCTTGCTTCAATGTTGACAGAACAAGGGGCTACCTGTTACATACCTTCAGGCTAGTTCTCCCTTACTGACTTTACCCTCAAAGACCATCTTTGGTGGGTGGTTTGGAAAGGAACCAGAAATGTTAGAGGCTCCATGACAGCAGGCAGTTTGGAGGTAGAGATAATGCAGAAATTGCACATGATACTGGCCAAAACATCCCAGCTGCCTCCCTGGCACCTGCAGAGTGTCATGACTGCAGCCAATCTTACATCTACATACCCCACCCACCCTCAAGAAATATAGATTTCTGTCTAGAGAATATAAAGACCTCTAGTGAAAACACCCACAGATTCTGACATGTGAAGATTCCCCTCACATAAATATCCAAACTGAAAATCTTTCCCATATATCAAGACATGGAATCCAGTTTTTCTTTTAAAATTTGTAAGTGTTCTTCACTTTTCAGTTGGAATGAACAGCAAGGGAACACCAAATACAGGGCTCTGCACAAATAACACTTCTTTTTTATTAAAAAATATTTTATTACAAAATCATAGGTATGTAACCCTATAACATGACAATATCACACTCAAGCAACCATATGACATTTTAGGTTTAATGTTCAAATTAAAACTATAAGTTATTACACCCATATTATTACCCTAACAACCACACTCAAGCAGGTGTTAATTCTGCCAGACCCTGCATTTGAGGAAAGTCTCCAGTGTGAAATATAGAATGACACAAATAAAGAGATTAAGCTGGGAGAAAATGTATACAATCAGACACCAAAAAAAAAAAACCTTTAAAATATATTATATGAACTATAAGTATTATACTGATTGATGTGAGAAAATATTGCATGTAAATGAAACGGTGTATAATTACAAAACAAGGAATAATCAAAGAACAAAGAGTTACTACTGGAATTTAAAATATGATTACTGGCCTTGGCCCATGTGGCTCAGTTGCTTATAGTGTCATCCTGTACACAGAATCCCAGTCAGAGCATATACCTAGGTTGGAGGTTTGTCCCCAGTTGGGGCAAATAAGGGAGGCAATGGATTGATATTTCCCTCTCATATCTATGTTTTTTCTCTCTCTTTCTCAGTCTCTCTCCCTTTCTCCTTTGTCTCTCTCTCCAAAAAAGACATTTAAAAGAAATCAATGAACATGTCCTCAAATGAGAATGAATGGATGAATGGACAGATGGATGGATGGATGGATGGATGATTAAGTCAATAAATAAATCAATAAAATTATTTTTACAGGAAAAAAATTCCAGAAAGAATGGAAGATCATGTCAAGGAAATTCCTTGGGGTTGGGAAGACAAAAAATGAAAGAATTAAAATTAAAGAATAAGTTTATGAGATACAGAACCTGCCTTGGCTGGTGTGGCTCACTTGCTTGGAGAGTTGTCCCTGTATACCAAAACATTGAGGATTTGATTCCTCAACCTTTTTTTTCTCAAGGGGTTGCAGAGCTAACATCTTGTCCCTTACCACTGGTGGTCTCCTGTACTTGAACTCTCTGGATCTGATTTCTGGATCTTCTCTTGTTTTTATTTTTTTCTCTTGTATTTGTAAAGCCTGTTTTCTATTAACTTCCTAAGAAAAGTGCACAAGAAACATACAGTTATTTCAGATACTATCTGAAGATGTCTTTATTCTACCCTCATATATGATTGATAAATTTGAAATCACTATTCATGAAGTCAGGGCACATATGGTACCTAGGTTGTGGGTTTGATTGCATATGGGAGGCAATCAATCATTTTTCCCTCACATTGATTCTTTCCTCTCTCTCCCTTTCTCTAAAATCAAGAAATATATTTTTAATTAAAGAGATACAAAACTGATAAAGAACAAAAAAGAGGTGACAATCCTATCAAATATCCATTCAGAAGCATGTAATTGAAAAACGATAAAAATGGAACAAATTAAAAAGAATCAGTTCAGAACTTTGCAGAACTGGAGTTCATATATCTTCAAGTGGAAAGGGCTCATTGAGGGACAAGCACAATGGAGAAAGATCCTCACCAAAGCAGATTTTTATGGATTAAAAAAAAAAAAACAGGTATTGATCCCTGAAAGTATAGTCTTTGACTTCTGGCCAAGATGGAGGCATAGGTGGAAACACTATACCTCCTCTCACAACCAAGATTAAGGACAACAAATATTTATAAACAATAACACAACCAGAACACAGAAAATTGAACTACAGAAGTCCAACAACCATTCAACCAGACTGGTAAGAGGGGCAGAGTTGGTAGCCAGCGGAGAGGGAAAGTGGCAGGAAAAAGTGGTGGCTGCCAGGCTCAGGAGCACCGGGCGGCATAGGTGGCATGGAGCTTGCAGACCCCAGACTTGGGGAGGAGACAAGCAGAGCATGTAAGGCATGCAGGGCAGTTGGCCAACTGGGGACACACATTCACGTGCAGATAAACTAGGCAAGAGCAGGCAGTGAGACAGACCACACAGCCCAGGGACCCAGCGATGGGCTCCCAGCCTCACAGGAGAGGTCGCCAGGGAGACCAGCAAGGTCCCGAAGTGTGCATAGGCCCTCCCACCTGGGAACCAGTGCCAGGGGGGGCCAGTTTGCTTGTGGGAGGCAGCAGAAGGAACGCAAATTCAAGAGAGTGTGGAACAAATGCCATTGTTCCCTCTCTGACCCCACCCCCACAGACAGCATCACAACTTGGTGACTAGGCTGCCCCACCCTGGTGAACACCTAAGGCTCCACCCCTCATACTCAACAGGTGCCACCTGACCAAAAATAACTCAAACAGAAGAAAAGCTCAGAGCCCCAGAGCCAATATGTTTAAGCAACCAAGAGATAGCCAACCTATCAGATGCACAGTTCAAAGCACTGATAATCAGGATGCTCACAGAATTGGTTGATTTTGGTCACAAATTAGATGAACTAATGAAGGCGTTCATAAGTGAAATGATGGAAAATGCACAGGGAACTAGTAGTGATGGGAAGAAAACTGGGACTCAAATCAATGGAGTGGATCAGAAGGAAGAAACAAACAACCAAGCAGAAAAGAATGAAGAAGCAAGAATTCAAAAAAAAAAATGAGGAGAGGTTTAGGAACCTCCAGGACATCTTTAAACATTCCAACATCCAAACTATAGGACTACCAGAAGGGGAAGAGGAAGAGCAATAAGTGGAAAACTTATTTGAACAAATAGTAAAGGAGAACTTCCCCAATCTGGCAAAGGAAATAGACTTCCAGGAAGTCCAGGAAGCTCAGAGAATCCCAAAGAAGTTGGATCCAAGGAGGAGCACACCAAGACACATCATAGTTACATTAGCCAAGATTAAAATGAAGGAGAGAATTCTAGAAGCAGCAAGAGATAAGGGGACGGTTACCTACAAAGGAGTTCCCATCAGACTGTCAGGTGATTTCTCAAAAGGGACTTTACAGGCAAGGAGGGGCTGGAAAGAAGTATTCCAAGTCATGAAACACAAGGACCTCCATCCAAGACTGCTCTATCCAGCAAAACTTTCATTCAGAATGGATGGGCAGATAAAGTGCTTCTCAGATAATGTCAAATTCAAGGAGTTCATCATTACCAAGCCCTTACTATATGAAATGTTAAAGGGACTTATCTAAGAAAAAGAAGATAAAAATATGAACAGTAAAAGGACAGCAAATTCACAGTTATTAACATCCACAGCTAAAACAAAAGCAGACTAAGCTGTCACCTAAAACAGGAGCAGAGCCACAGAAATGAAGGTCGCATGGAAGGTTAGCAACAGGGGAATGGGAGGAGAGGGTGGGGAGAAGGTACAGAGAATA
>PVKM010002797.1:0-21521 GCA_004027735.1 Carollia perspicillata
AAAGGGGATGACAGTCTCCAGAGGGGGGAGGGGAGGGAATTTCAGGGAAAAAGGGAGGGGATTATAGGAACAAGTATAAAGGACACATGGACAAAAACTAAGGGGGGTGGAAATGGGAGGGAGGTGGGGAGCACTGGGGGAAGGTCTGGGATGGGAGTAAAAGACAGAAAACTGTACTGAAAAACAATAAAAAAAAAATTTTCAATTTGTCTGTTTTGAATCATCATAAAACCATCCTTCTCCTCCTTGCTTCACATTGATATCAAGACATGTATGATGTTGGAAACCGCCCTGCCTGGTTTCAGAAGCTGTAACCCCCACATAGCTAAGGCTGAGTGAGCGACCTTCAGACCATAAGCCACTAAGGAGACAAAGCTTATCTCCCTGGCAGGAGCGCCACCTCTGTTCCTTTTTCCATAACTGGCCCCCAATGCTTGATCAGCTAGCCAATGACGGGTAAGATTCCCCAAAGGAGGGACGACCCAAGACAGGCATGATCACATGGAGGCCCCAGGGAAGGATTGGAGGGGCTATGGAGAAAGGGGATAATGGACCCTCGCCCCTCGGCTTTGACAAAGCCTGAGTCCTCATTCTGTCTGCGAAAAGTCTCCTAATCTCTTGGCTGCCTTACTTCCACTGCCTGACTTAAGCCTGAAACAATGACAGAGGGCAGTGCAGCCCTGTGCTGGAAAGGCGGGCTACCCAGGAAATCAGGCCTGAGAAAGAATATGTAAAATCCTGTGAAACCTGCTTTGCTAAGAATGCTCTTAATTAAATGATAAAGGTCCGAGCAGGAAATGAGTTTGTTTCCTAAAGTACTGTAGCCTTTTAGCTAATAGACCCTGACTCAGAATAAGCCCTAAGAGTTCTTTGTATGCTATCTACTGTTTGATCCTTACTACCTAACAATGACTAATGAGTTGTACCTGTATTCCTGCGCAAATTAAACCCAATAAAAGCCTATCTAGGCAAGGGCGCAGGGCGCTCTCCCCTTGAGAGAGTGGCCGTGCTGTCCCTTTCCCTCCACAGGACTCGGTAGTCTGTGTGAATGTATCTTATCTCATCCATAATGCCGCGGACACTGCAGGCCGGTGTCTGCGTCAGTACGGTATAAGAAAACAGCTCAGTCTCATGTTCCAAATGATCCAAATTCCCAATAGATCTGATATTTTGAAATATACTGATCCACTGTTGAGTTTTTCTAACTATTTCTAATTTTTGAACTTCTCTTCATAAAAATAGCTAACCCAAAACATCAGTAAAAACAAAAAATATTTGAAGACATAAAAACCTTCTTAAAATATTACTGCTTCCAGCCATGACAAAATAACTGGGACAAGGTTTTCCTTCTGTAAAAAACAACTAGAAAACTGCACAAAATACATAAAGTGACACTGAATGTTAGGCAGGATAATCCCTGAGAGATGAGAAACAAATAAGGTGAGCATTATTATCACTCTGACTTTCTACCTGGCGGTACTTTCTAGACCAGGAAGTACTTCCAGGGAGAATACAAAGAGTGCACAATCAGCTTGTTGATGTGAAGATAGGTCGATTGACAATATTCATAATAAAACTGGAATAACGGAAGAAAAAAACAAATCACTGAGTCAGATATAGAAAATGCATTTAACAAAACCCAACACTCTTTATGTTAAAAACACGACAAAATATATCCTTTCATCACCTCTGTTCCATGGAAGTGCTAGCTGAGGCAATTTGGCAAGAAAATGAATTAAAAGGAATTCATAATGGAAAGGAAGACGTAAAATTATCTCTACTTGAAGATGTCACAATCTTAAATGCTGAAATCTTTAAAAATACATCCAAAAAAAAAAAAGCCTATTGGAGCTGACAAACTAGCTCAGCAAGGTTGTAGGATCAACACAAGAAAATCATTTGCATTTCTTTACACTAGCAATAAGCAATCCAAAATGGAAATTAGGAAATCGCTTCCATTTATTATAGTATAATAGCATCAAAAAGGATAAAATACTTAAGAAGAAATTTAACAAAGTACTTTTGTTAAATTAACAAAATTTCATTCTACTTTAGCAAATTTCATTCTCTAAAAGCTACAAAACTTTGCTGAATGAAATTAAAGTAAAACTAATTTAATGGAAAGACTCGCTATATTCATGGATTGAAAAACTTAATATTGTTAAGATGGCAATACTCCCCAAACTGATCTACAGATTCAGCACAATACCTATCAAATTCTGAGCTCACATGTTGTCAGGAATGACAGGCTAATCCTAAAATTCATGTGGAAATGCAAGAAATATACAAAATTCAAAACAGTCTGAAAAAAGAAAAAGAAAAAGGTAGGAGGAATCACAATTCCATGAATCAAATACTTAAGGATTCACGATATCTGTCAACCTCTCTAAATATACTTTACCTTAACATGTTGCATTTTGCCTGTAATCAGTCTTTGCATTTATGTACCCAAACCTTTCAAACTTTCAAAGTCTAAGTCTAAGTTCCACACTCTTTGTAATCCTTAACTGATAATTTCTTCCCTCCCATTGATACAACAGACCTAAACTATATGTTGCCTTTCTTCTGTACTTTTTGTCCATTATGTTCATCTTACTTCCACAAACAGACAAGTTTCCTCAAGGCTTGGTTCATAATATATGTGTCTAGGAAGTAGCCATGTACTAAGAGAAAGAACTTATTGCTTTAAGAATTAAATATATTAAGTTTGCTATTGTCTTTCTGTGCTGCTTAATTTTAAGGTATTTCAAACTAGGAAGAACTTAGAACACACCTTTAACACATATATAGAATCACACATAGATCTGAAAGCATCATAAAAAAATCACCTAATTTAGCCTAATTAACCACCTAGTTAATCTTTAAAAGTAATTGTTAGATAAATGCAGACCATAAGAGCATTTATTCTTATTTTTTGCCATTGTTAGCAATATATGTATCTCTTTTACAGTATATACCGGTTAATCTCTCCTGTTCCCTGAATGATAATGAGAATAAATTTTCATAGTAGCAACTGGTGACATTTCAATAAATCAATGTGCTGCAGTGACACCTAAATAAAAGCTTACTTCACTATAATGATGCTTCCAGGCTTCCCTCCAGTCAGGTGGTTACTTGCAGTTAATGATCTGTGACATACCACACAAGTAGTCCTAAAAAGACTTATTATCCACTGCATGTGCAACAATATTTGCTTTATGGATGGCTAAATGAATGAAGACATTCAATGTAACTGTAAAAGTAAAATCAAAAGAAAACTTACAAGAAACATGTTTTCTTTAAGTAAAAGGGCTGTGACCATTTTCCATTAATACTTAACCTTTTGCTGGAGCAGTGCAACCACATGTCCATAAAGCCCAAGAGCTGTTCTGGGTTAATGCTAATTAACTGCTCCCAATCAAAAGAGCAGTAACTCTCCAAAAATGTGAGGTCATCAGCCTCTATCGCTGACAACAAAGTCACATCGTGAAGCTTAGAGAACAATAAAAAAAGACAATACATAAGCTGAATGCATGTCTTTTAATCAGATTCATATAACATACACAACACAAGCATGACAAGAATTATTATCATGCCACACACAAAATCTGCTCATCTCAAACAATACTCTATTTTTCAAAGCTGCCAGACTTTGTAAGCATTCATATGTTTATCATTTATAATTTTATTTCATTTACTCGACTCAGCTTTTGTCCACCATATGTATGTCCACTGTGGATTAACTATTCCCTTAGGTACAATTAAAGCCTTTCCATTTGTTGTAAGAAGAGCTAAGTATGAAGGACACAGCCAGAAATAACATTTATACCTCAACCAAAAACAGAAGCACATTCAAACTCAAACGATGGTTTATGCAGCATCTTTTTTTTTATTAGACACATGTCTACAGAGGAAAATAAACTTGAGATAAAAATTCATGGCAACTGTACACCAGCTTTCACCATTTAGATTGAATATCAAAACTATATCAACTCCATCAATTGAATTTAAGTAATTTTTCAGAAAAGTACACTTCTAAACTCTAAGTGAAGTGAAGGGTGGCTTTCAAACATTAACTACAACCAAAATTTTAATCAATATTAACATATTTCAAAGACATTTTTAAAATTTTTAATGTTTTTTATTTTTAAATCCTTAAATTAAAATAGATGTAGATAGACTGCTCAGCAATGCCTCCTCTGATTACCTAAAACTAGAACACAGGATCTGGAGAGAGAGTGAAAAATACAAGAACCAGCACATACAGCACCTATCATATACACTAGACATGGTTCTAGGAACTTTATCTATATTTAATTCTTGCAACAACCTCCCTAATAAGGTAGGTGCTATTATTACTCCCACTTCGCAGATGAGAAACCTGAGTTACAAAGAAGGTAAGTACCTTACCATGGTCACACAATAAGTGAGCCCATATCTGAACCTAACTGGTCTTACTTAGAAGTCTGTGCTCACACTGTTCCTCTATATTGAAGATATTAAAGTGCTAAAACACAGCATAAAATAGTCATAACGAAAAATAGAATTTCTCATTAAAACTATAATTTTGAATGAAAATTGAGAGATCGATTAGGGCTACGGGTTTAGTTTTGAAAAGAACTGTGTGTGTTGTAAAAGGTTTTGTACATGATCTTACGTGGTAGTAACTCATAATCACCAAATGAGTCTATTATTAAACTCTTCTTCCAGATAAAAGCCTGGGCTCAGAACTTTATAAAAGCTAGAGCAGTGGGGGGGGGGGGGGGGAGAGCCATGTTCTTGTTTTCACTTTACCATATCAAAAGATTTATAGTTTCATCTTTTACTGAGGTAGAGAATTAATTCATAATTGTGCCATCATAGATAACAAGTAGTATTCATTGAGCACTTTCTCTGTGCTAGATAGTAGAGACAGCTGTGACCAAAATAGTCTCTGCCTTCATGGTGCTTTAATTATAGAACACCTGTATAATTCCAAAGGAAAAAACTGTGCTAAAAGGTGGCTTTTTCAGAAGAATCTCAGTTTAAAAAATAGAAAATAGATAATAATTTTTAAAATCAAGTGAGAAACTATCCAATATTATGTCCTAGTCCTTATTTACTTGTTGACTTCCCTTAACCCTCTATAACGAGTTTAGGAATTGAGAAATTCCCACAGACCCCTCATGTTCTACCTTTTTACTTAATCAGAGTCAATGCAATAAACTGAAGAACAAGGAATGGAGATGGCTCACTCAGAACTATATTGAAAATAGAGTATTTTATATTATCAGGTGCTTGCACACACACACCCCTCCCAAGTCTCTCTATCTTCCCATGGACATAAAACATGCTGTCAAACTTCCCAGTCTTTAAAAATTCCAGAGTTCTGATCCACATTCCCTCCACCTGCTACCCCCTCTGTAGACTCCTTGTACAGTGGCATTACATATACATGTTGCTTCCATTCGTTGTCTACAATCCATTTCCTTCTCTCTCTCTTAAACGCATTCTAATCGCCTTTTACCCTACCACTCCGAGAACCTGCTTGACAAGGTCACCACCAATTCTTTCCTAGCCATTCTCAGTCCTCATCTGTTTACCACCCCCTTTTCCTTAAAACACCTTTAGCTTCCAGGACACATCACTCCCACGATTTTCCTCCTACTTCCACTGACATTTCAATTCTATTGTTGATCCCTTGTCACTTCCCCTAACTGTAAAGCATGGCTATAACCCAAGAATTAATCATTGGATCTCTTCTCTTTTCATACTCACTCCCATTTAAAGTTCATTCACTCTCAAGGACTTAAGTATCAATAGGCTGTTGACTCCTGGACTTTTATCTCTAGACTTCCTCTAGCTCCCAAACTCTAGACTCAAATATCCGATTGCCTACTAAACATCTCCACATAGATGCTTAAGGACTTCAAACTTAACATCTCCAAAATCAAACTTTTAATCCTCACCCAAAAGTCGTTCTCCCATATTCTTCCTCATCTCAGTTAAATGAACTTCAACATTCAAGATGCGTATGCAAAAAAATCTTGGCTTTATCTTCTCTCCTCTATTCCACAGCCATTCTATAAGAAATTCCAGCCCTAGGTAGAGTGACTCAGTGGACTGACTGTTAATGGAAAGGTGGACGACTGGATTCCCAGTCAGGGCACACGCCCAGGTTGCAGGCCACGTTCCTAGTTGAGGGTGTGCAAGAGGCAACCAATCATGTATCTCTCACACACTGATGTTTCGCCCCATTTCTTCTTCTCTTCCATCTAAAAGTAAATAAATAAAAAAACCCATCACCCCAACCTTCAAAATATATCCAGCAGCCAAGCACTTCTCACTCTTTAGACTGCTATCATCCTGCTCCAGCCACCACTATTTCTCGCCTAGATTACCTACTACAGTAAATTCTCAAAACAAGAACTGTAGTGACCATTTCAAGTTAAACCACTTCACTCTGATCAAAGCCCTCAGTGGCTTTTCGTCTCACACAGAGTAAAAGTCAAAGCTCTTACAATGGCCTACAGAGCTGTTCCCGATCCATCCATCATCTTCCTAGAGCCATCCCTCTTAATACACTATCTAATTTCACCTCTGCTATTCCTTACACATAGCTACACACACAGCCATCCACATGTGCCTCCTCAGAGGTCCTGGTGGGGAAAAAAACCAAAATACTACCTCTCAAGGCCTTTGTAGCCTCTTTTCCCCTCTACTGGGTAACTCTTCTGACGGATAACTATGCGGCACTCTCTCCTCCCTTATGTCTTTGTTCAAATGTCATCTCCTCAGACTGTCCCTGACTACCATATTTAAAATCTTAACACTCTGCTCCAAGACTTCCTTTTTTTCCCTTCCCTGCTTTATCTATTATACAACACTTATCACCATTTAACATGGTATATACTCTACATATTTACTTATCACTGATCTTCCTCTACTGGGAACATGGCAAGACGAGACCAGAGACTTCTATCTGTCTGTCCATTTCTGTATCCCTAACCCTAGACATGTATGTGTTCACAGGCTGTTTGTTAAATGAGTGAATGGATAAAGACATGAGATAGCAGACAAAGAAAATACCTACTGAATCCATTTATTTATACTCCAGAAACTAGACATGAAATAAAATTTTAGAAAATAATGTCACAGAAAATAAAAATTAAATTCTAAGCACAAGAACAATTTTACGTTAAAATGCTATTTTTAGAAGCCCCCAAAAACATTCCAAAGTTGGCTGTATTTCGAAGTTGTACCTGGCAAACAGTAAAAATTCAATAAATCTTAGCTAGATTTATTATCATTGCTGTTGTTGTTACACATATGCACCTATCCATGTATATGAAAAGGGACTTTCAATGATCTAACAATTAAATAATAAAATGAACTCTAGAAATCATCTCTGCAAAGATAAGACAGGGTTTAAACTAACAAAGTTAAAATTAAACTCTCTTTAAACTATGTGGCAATAAATATGTTCAATTAAGCAAACCGACTAAACATAGTTTGAGTCATTATATTTCAGGAATGGAGGTACTTTTTATACCTAGTAAGTACCTTCAATTTATATCTAAGGACTGCCCTAACTGATTAAGTAAGTTGCCCAAGATAACGTAGTTAGATAAAATAATGGCACCAGAACAAAAGCTGAAGTTTTTGATCCCCATTCTAGCATTAATTTAACCTATATTGGATTTATTCCATAGTCACTGCAAATGTAATTTTTAAAAGGGCTTAGGTTATATTACTAAAAATTTCAAACTCCTTTTCAAAAAGAAATATTTTATACCTTTGTTCTTTTAATATTTTAATATTAATTTAACATTTAAAAAGTAATTTTTCTAAAATTTAAAATCCGAGACTCATCATAAAAGAAACAAAAAAAAAGTAAGGGGGATTATGCTCATTTCATCACTTAATAAACTTTCTCTAACGTGAGAGATGAACAGAAATTATATAAACAAATTATTATGACCTAAACATTCAATTCCCCAAAACAAAACAAAACCACAAAAACCTTAATATTTCTCACTCTGAGTAAACTGTAACACTGTCAAAAGGATCTGAAGTAGACTTCCTACAAAAAGTAACCATGAAATTGCATAGTAACATCACTGCAACAACAGTCAAGTGAAAAATCATTTTTAATTAGTATTTTGAAAAAGCATTATCTAACATTTTCTTCCCCAATAACTATCAGTCACAATACCAGTTTGAATGCAAGCTTATGCATTTAACTTGAGAAAACAACTCAACTAAACTTGGAATACTATCAAAATGCTCTGATAGTACAGTAGGAATGTGAAGTTTCATGCAAGAAAACAGCTTTGAGTGTATATATTAAAATATTCTCTCACTCAGTACACAGAATACTGATGCTCTTAGTATGAGAATAAGATGCTATCAGCATCTTCCAGTAAGGAAATAATCATAGCTCTATTTGCCAAATTTACATGTAAAGACAGGAAAAAGTAAAAAAAAAAAAAAAAATGAGGCAATTAAAAGCAAAATATTAGGTCCACCTGAAAAAGACACTAGAAAATGATACTTTGGGATACTATTCCCAGGTAAAAAGAACCAAAGTATTATAACAAATAGACGAGGAGGCAGAATGGTTTAATTTAGAACAGGGGTGTCAAATGCATTTTCACCAGGGGCCACATCAGCCTTGCAACTGCCTTCAAAGAGCCTAATGTAATTTTAGAACTGTATCAATGTAACTACTCCTTACCTAGGAGCAAGGAGCTGCTGCCGACCTCCTTGCCCCTGGCAGCGCTGCCACCAGGTAGAAACAAGGTGCCAGATCAGATAAAACAAGGTGGAAGGCAGGATTTGGCCCACGGGCCTTGTGTTTGCCACCTGTGATTTAGAATGTACAAACAAAATTAACCTTTCAAATCCTCAAAAGTTTTTGTTTATGCCTTATACATACATTATAAACTCTCTTAAGCAAACTGACAAATGACCCACTCATTCACTGTTATAATACTGTAGATGATAAATTCTGAAGAAGTTAATATGAATCCTTCAAAACAGAAATCTAAGTAAATGTTACCTACTTTATAGCTTCACATTTCTACTCTCCACATAAAATAAGAATTTCTGAAGACTCAAAAGAGTAACAATATAGTCAAGTCCGTTCATGTAAAGTCCCATGAAGTTTTTCAAAATGGACATATAACCACCTCTTATACCCCTCTATTACAAAGAATAAAGAATAGTCTTTTAAAAGCTTTGTGATAATTTTACTGAGAGTATCAGTAAAATTTCCAACTTGAAATTTACTTGTTTTACTAATACATTTCCACTAGTTCAGAGAATACAACTTACAGGGTACATTAAAATGTAACCTTTGAACCTGGCAGTGTAAAACATCACTTCCTGGGCAGAGACAGTACTCCAAGAACAATCAATCACTGTTAAGAAGAATATACACTCAACATTGTTAATTAGTGTTGATGCACTCTTCTCTACGCCCTCATCTGTCATGAAGATTGTTTAAAAATCTGAGTTATTAGTCTTTATTTGGGAAAGGATCTGGTTAATATCTTTAAGAGTAGAAATCATTCATCCATCCACTCTGTCCCAGAGCATGTTAATTCCTACCTCCAATACAAGTTATGGATAACCACCACCCTTCCACTAACTAAGAACCTATAAATCAGGAAGAGGGCAGCTCCTATGCAACCCCTGTTAATTTCTGTTTACAATCTATCCAACTGAGAATGTTGGCTAGTCATGGAAGAAACTAGCTGATGGATCAGATAGTGAGAAAACATAACAGCTTAAAAATAGAAAATAACAAAGTGACAAGTTAAAAAGGCATGTGATTATAAAATATGGATTAAATTTAAAATTACTCTTAAAAAAATTAATACTCCTAAATGTTCATTTCATTTCAATTTGAACTTTTCCTGAAACACTGGGGAAAAAATTAAAATTGTACATCAGTACAGATTATGATTTTTGAAATTAAACACAAAAATTAAAAAAATATTTTAAAAAGTAAAAAGCATAGGGTTCTACCATTATTTAGAAGTCACATGTTAGGAGGGGAAAGCAAAATTTTTAATTCTCTTATATTCACTTACTCTAAATTCATGTCATAAAATCTATGACATTTTATCTCAAACATGATCCAGTACAGTTCAACTTTGATGTATCTCCTGAGAAACTCTCTCCGATGTTAGTCACCATGATGAGATCCAATAGGCCACTTGGCCCTGAAGGCCATCTAACAGATTTCCTGTATCTACATATGTACTTTTCCTCATAAAGAAAGTCATTTTCCCTGAATAACACATCCCAGGCCATAAACACTTCTAATTTCAACAGTCTTCATGAAAAGGCTTTTATTCATTCATTCAGTATTCATTCATTCAGGCACTGTTCTAAGTGATTAGGTCCTTAGCTTTCATGGAGCTTAGATTTTAGTGGGGAAAGACAGACAAGAAACAAACAGGAAACAGTATCATCAGATGGCAATGAGAATATGTGGATAACAGAAACAGAAGGTCCTGACAGAAAGGGACTAGATGGCTCCTTTAGACTGAGTGGTTGAGGAAGGCAACTCCAGGGAGAGGACATGTAAGATGAGATCCAAATGACCAAATAGAGCCATCCAAACAAAGACCAGGAGGAAAAGCCTTTGAAGTAGAGAAAACCCTCAGGTACAAATTAACTTGGACAAGTAGAGATCATTTGTGATCATTCAAATTGAGGCTACAGTCAGTGCTTTTAAAAGGCTACAATTGTCCTGGCCAAGTGGTTCAGTTGGTTGGAGCATCATCCCATACATCAAAAGGTTGTAGGTTCGATCTCTAGTCAGGCACTTACGGGAGGCAACCGATGGATGTCTCTCTCTCTCTCTCCACCCCCCCCTGACCTTCCCCCTCTCTCTCCTTCTCTCTGTAAAATCAGTAAACATATCCTCAGGTGAGGATTTTGTTAAAAGGCTACTATGATTAAGATAATAATAACTATTATTGAGCATTTACATTGGATCAGACCACATGCTGTGCTTTTCATGTCGTATCTCATTTAATTTTTTTAAAACAACTTTATCAAACAGAAACTATTACCCTTATTCCCAAATGAGGAAAGGGAGGCTTAGAGATATAAAGTAGCTTGTCTGATGTTGCAGTGCTGTAAAGTGAAAAAACTGGGCTTATGAACAAAGCCTGTCTAAATTCAAAGTCACACTCAATATTTCATTTAAAATCTTAATTAGTACAAAGAAAGAACACTAATCTCTTACAGCTTCTCAGAACAGAATAGCGAATAAAATGAATTCAATAAATGTGCTTTAAGCATCACATATTTTTACGTATCATATACTGAAATAATTTACTAATTACCAATTCTGTCTTTGTCATTAAAGCAAGTCCCTTTCTCTGCTGGCTATTTCATTAACCTGTTCTAGTTACTCTTTATACTTAAACATAATGAAACTGAATTTTTTACAAAAATAAACCCATGATTCACCCTTACCTAAGACTATCACCTCAATCCTCAGCCCAAAATTTCTGAGTTTACTATATTCTAATAAAAAGCAAAAAAAAAAAAAAAAAAAGCAAATGATTTTACAACTAATTATAAGTTCTTACTATGGAACAAATTCGCAGATGTGCATGCACACATACACACTTTGTGTGGAAATTTTCTGTTCTACTAAATTCTGGCTAAAAGCTAGCTACGGCTGCCAGTATATTCACAGCGTACACCCATTTCTGTTTGACACATGCTACACATAAAGAAGCAAAGAACGGGGCACAATGATGAATTTTAAAATGCACAATTAGGCAGAAGATGAATTACATAGATAATTAGTATAATAATCCAGTTTCAGATGTCTTTCCATTATGCTTCTTTTTCTTTGCTTTACCCAACAGGTAAAGTCTTTCCTTTTTAATATAAATTTATTCCCCCAAAAGAAAATGAATGTATACTACTGTATTAATATAATATCGACTTAGAAACAAAAGTTGTAATCTCTTTCATTGTATGATCAGATGAAATTGAGCCAGTGACAGATTATACAGTAAATAATATTCAGGGAAATGCTCATCTATAATCTCTTCATTTTACATATTTAACATTCTGTGTGACTGAATACTCTATTATATGATCACATTCTGAAAGAGAGTATTATAAATACAAGAAAGAGGTTAGAGCCAAGCCAAAAGGAAAAAAAAAACTCTTGATTTTATGCAATTAAATCTCAAACATAACACTACAATAATTTTTTGTATAAATTCATGTAACTTACATAAATTTTTTTTACACAGAAATGGTATAACCAGCACAATCTAACAGCCCATCCACTCTGATATCCTGTCTTTGACAGTGACCGATGCTGGATCCCTCACAGGACAGCATAAACGCATAATGTATATAATTATGCACCACTACACCATTGCTCCAGATGGTAGTTAGGTTATATCCTGAGAGAAATGAAAACAAATCCCAACCTCCATCCCTTCCCTACTCTATAATTTCCCAAAAGGTGATGGGAAACCTCAAATAAAGCACAAATTTAACCATAAAATAAGCTAATGCTTTGGTGGCATAATGACCAAGAATGATCTCCTAAAATGAAAAGTTCCACTTAGAAATAGAACCTAAGCTCATCAGATTCATGATTTGTAAAGAGGGATTTCAATGAATTGAAAAGTATCTGATTCATTCAATTAGAACTATTTATAAAACAGATGAGTAAAATTAAGTTAAAGCTTAAAAAAACCTGTATCTTTTACTCAAGTCATCCATCTTCTGATATGTAATACTGTTTTCTAAAAACAATATAAAATTTTTATTTTTAACTCTTCAGAGAAATGATATTCACACCTGTTTTGTAATGGTTTAAAAGTAAGGCTCGGATTTATTAAATGTACATTTAAGTGTGTAAAACCACACAATGAAGAAATCTTGGTTTAGTCCTTCAGGAAGTACTATTTCCTAAACAGTTACAGACCAAACAAATGCACTATACTTTTAAAGGCCTTTGGAGAAGATTATTCTCTTTGTGGTGTACTTGGGTATTAATTTAACAATGTTTGTAGTCAGGAAATAATTCTTGACCTAAGTCCTCCATGGTACAATTTGAATTAATTTTCTCTTTTTCTGTCCTCAAATAGGTATAAAAGATTAGGTCATATCGTAATGTTCTCTACACTTGAAAATCCTTATTAAGTACTTCTTTTCCAAGTAACTGCACTGCAAGATGATAAACTAAGTAACAGTTTTATACTGCATTCCGTCTTATAATTTTTATATGCTGTGTATCACTGCCCAAAAGACAGATCTCAAAAATTACTTATCCATCATTTTTACCAAGCACTACACTTCCCCCATTATGACACACTTTCTAAAAAGAGAAAAAAAAAGAAAAAATTATCTGTATTTCAGAACCTCAAAGGAACTTTGTGAGGAAGAAACAGTGTACACAGACTGCAACACAGACACTGTGTCCTTCCCTAGAACGGGGGTCATTAATGAAATGTCTCCCAAAATCTCTGGGGCAGAGCTGAAGCTGCAGTGCAGTATCATAAAATCTGCAGCTGTGTTGCTGTTCTCAAGAGTCCACACTGCTTCCTTCAAGCACAGGAAGCCAAAACACACACTGTCAGAACAGAACTTACCTTAACAGGCATTGGCCAAAGAAGCAGAGCAGTTATGATAGAGCAATCACCAAAACTGTTATGAGAAGACATATCTTTAGGAATTTTCTCCTCAAGCAATTAGATCACTACACAAAAGTTATATCTATTTTTGTTTCCAAACATCAATTTTTTGAAATAAAAACAATAGAATAGGCAAATAAACTTTATTAAATATAAATAAGCATTAATAACTTACTTTTATTGCCCACCAAAGCAATCAGGGGCTGAGTTTCTGACTCCTCGCTCACTTTCTTCACCACAGTATACCAGTCTTCTAAATTCTCGAAGCTTTGATAATTTGTAATATCATAGACCAAGAGGATTCCCTGTCACAAAGGAGTTACAGGATATTTGTAATGCACTACTTGAAAAAATATTAATACTAAATACTCTTAAGTAATGCTTCAGCTATGCCTAGAATAGCATAAAACACAAATGCAAACTGTCTTATATACAAACTGACTTCAATTTTGTTACTAGCAAACAGATAATACTGAATGTTTTCGTTCAATATAAACCCAAATCCAGCAATGCAATCTAAATAATAACTTTATCAAATTATAAATGCTTTCCCAATAAGATATCTGGGATATGCTTGTTAAGTTACAATAAATTTCAGAAAATCACACCACAGAGGAAGAAAAAGTTGTAAGGTCTACAATCCTGTCTGCTACTTTCATGAGGTCAAACATTTAAACCTTTCAATAAATAACCATCTGTTGCTGCTCTTTTTGAATATTTTCAAAAATGGACATTCCATGACATCCCTTGATAGTCCATTTCAGTGTTTTAACACAATTTTCTTTAAGTGAAATAAGCCCATTTCCTCTTTTGGTCCTCTGTGCATTTGGAGAACAACGTGCAAGTATCCTCCTTATAATAACCCTTCATGTACTTGAAGACAGTTAAGAAACTCCTTTATCGTCTCCTTTCCAGAATAAACAAACTCAATTCCTTAAACTTGCCTCAAAGGACCTATTTTCTATCCTTTTAATCATAGTTGTTAGTTCTTCCCAGGACACTCTCCATACAGTTTTTTGACATCTTCTTTAAAATGAGCAATGTAAAACTGGACATGATACTGTAATAAGAGCATGAACAAAGCCAAATATAACAGAGGGACTGCTTCCTGCCTCTTATATATCATATTCCTTTTAATATATCCCATTATTTTGTGTGGGAAGGAGAAGTAAGTACACACACAAAAATAACAGTGCCACATTCTTGATTCTCAACCAGTTTGTGGTCAAACACTTAATACAACGCACTGCATACAATATATGTCTAGATCCTAATAGCATTTATGTCTCCTTTTAGGTTATAATCATAAATGTTGACTACGTTTTTGCACCTATAATGTACTAGACAGACATCCAGGTCTTTTCATTAATCCCCACAAGCATGCAAAGCTGGTATTATTATCCTTATTTTATTAATAAACAGAGGTTAAAATAACCAAGGTCACACAGCTAGTTAAGTAATTGAGCCAGAGTTTAATCAAAGACTGAATGAACATTAAGTTCACTCATTCATTCCACAACCTATATGCTTAGACTGTGCTGGGTGCTAGGGATATAAATTCCAAACTTCAAAGAGCTCACAGTCTCAAAGCAAAGCCAAACACATAAGCAGACAAATATACAACACAGAAGTCATGGACAGAGATATCCTGGTAAATATTAATCAATTGGTTCAGGGGATGAGAGGGGTGGGGGTGGAAAGAGTGACATTTGTAGTATTTGCCAACTTCTGTAGTGTAAACACTGCCTTGTGGCCATATCAAGCTATCAAAGTCACTTTACTTAACACAGAGCTGGTTAGGACACCACTATATATAGCATCTCTACCACACAGATACACTAAAAGTAAATAATCAGCCCTGGCTGCTGTAGCTCAGTAGACTGAGCACACAACTGTGAACCAAAGGGTCACTGGTTTGATTCCCAGTCAGAGCACATGCCTGGATTGTGGGCCAGTTCCCCAGTTGGGGATATGCAAGGGGCAAACCACACGTTGATGTTTCTCTCCCTCTCTTCCTCCTTCCCTTCCCCCTTCTCTAAAATAAATAAATAAATAAATAAATAAATCTAAAAAAAAATAATAATCACCACAGCATAGATAAAAAATACATAGCAAAATAACTAATAAGGTGCATTTTGAGCACATTTTAACAATTTATAAGTTTATATATAATTTTTAATCATAAATATATTAAACAATTGACTCACAAAAACTGCACTTAACAATAAAGCTCCCAAGCTGGCTCTAGCTACTACTGTTATGGTCTTCCAGTACTATGCTCTCTCTTTTTCTGCACATCATCATTTATGTAATTATCCAATCCTCACAACCTTGTGAAACAGGAAATTGAAGTAAAGAGGTTAACTAACTTGCCCAAAATTGAACACGTGGCTTCATACCCAGGCAGCTGACTCCAGAATCTTTGCGTATCTTTGTCTCCCTTTTCCTTTGTCCCATGCTCTTTTATTGACTACACCAGCCCCCAAATCACTTAGTTTCTCTGAGTCTTGGATTGTTTGCCTCTAAATTAGATCACTGGCCCTGGCTGGTGTGGCTCAGTGGATTGAGTGCAGGCCTGTGAACCAAACGGTCTCCAGTTCAATTCCCAGTTAGGGCACATGCCTGGGTTGTGAGCTAGATCCCCGGTTGGGGGCATGTGAGAGGCAACCACACATTGATGCCTCTTAGACATCTATTTTTGTCTTCCCAAATGCATTGAAATAATTCTCAACACAGAATTATTTGAACTTCCAGTCAAGATGGTGGCATAGGTAAACATGGCTTACCTCCAAGCACAATCACATCTAAATTACAAATAAAGAACAGAACTACCATCACTCAACCATCAGAAATCAAGTTGAATGGAAGTCTGACAACTATGAAATTAAAGAAACCACATCCATCCAGACTTGTAGGAGGGGTGGAAACATGGAATGAGCTGGTCACACATTCACATATGGTGAATAAAAATTTGGGAAGAGTATTTCAGGACCAAGGAGTCCCAACACCATACCAGGCCCCCCAGCCCAGGATTCCAGTGCCAGGAAGAGAAGTCCCCATAACTCCTAGCTGCAAAAACCAGCAAGAATTGACTAGATGGAAGAAACTTCTGGAGTCCCAAGCAGTTCCTCTTAAAGAACCTACACACAGATTTACTCAGACACATTCCCTCTGGGCTCCAGCAGGGGGTTTGAAGGTTGAAGGGCACCAGTGGCATACAGGAAGAAACTGAAGTATCTGGCATCAAGGCAAGAGCAGCTTTCTCCCGGACAGAAGGGCATGCAGAGGCCACTGTCCTTTTTCTGAAACCTCCCCTCACAGATCCACAAAGCAAGCAGATAGGTGCCACATCTAAGACTCCTTCAACCTGGCTCACACTGTTTGTCCAACTTTGGAGAGCCCCTGAGGCTCCATCCCACCCAAATTATAGGCCCACCCAAGCTGTTAAAAGTGGCTTTTCCATGTGAATACCTGGTCTTGACTCATGCTTCACAACTCCCTAAATCCTCTCAAACAAGCAATAGCTGGCCTCAGTGAGCCCCCAGTCTCTGTATTTCTTGCTAATCGGCCCCTGGCCCAGTGCTAGCAGCAGCCAGCCTAGATTCAGATCCACTTAGCCTGAAAATCTCCAAGCCCAGTACAGGTAGTAGCCATATCAAATTGCTTTATAGCTCAGGCAGGGTGGCCCCAGGCAAAATGCAGGTGGAGGCTGACCTTGGCCTGCACCACCCAGGAAACCCAAGAGCATGCACATCCAGTGGACAGCTACAGACCAAGATGGAGTACCACCACCCTGCCCTTGCACAGTTGATCCTCTACAGAGGGTGGAGGTTGGTGGTCAGTGGTCATAGCCAGTCCTTATAACTGACTGGCCTGGAAAACACCTCCCATTGATCTGCCAACAGCAATCAATGTTCATCTACAAGAGGAGGGTGTACTCAGCCCACACAAAGGACACACCTCAAGTACCCAGCTTGACTGACAGGAGAGGCTGTGCCACTGGACGCTATAGGTCACACTACCAAGACACGGAGTTATAGCAGCTCTACCTAATACATAGTAACAAACACAGGGAGGCTGCCAAATGAGGAGACAAAGAAACATGGCCCAAAGAAAGAACAGATCAAAACTCTAGGAAAAGAACTAAACAAAAATGTACATACGCAATCTATCAGATGTGAAGTTCAAAGCACTGGTTATAAGAATGCTTGAGTAACTTAGTGAGGACCTCAACAGCATAAAAAAGATCCAGTCAGAAATGAAGGATACACTAATTGAAATAAAGAACAATTTAGAGGGAAACAACAGGAAAGTGGGTGAAGCCAATACTCAAATCAATGACTTGCAACATAAGCAAAACACCAATCAGAACAAGAAGAAAAAAGAATTCAAAAAAGAGGATAATGTAAGCAGCCTCTGGGACAACTTCAAGCATTTCAACATTCACATCATAGGGGTGTCAGAAGGAGAAGAGAAACAGAAAGAAATTGGAAATCTATTTGAAAAAATAATGAAAGAAAACTTCCCTAATTTGGCAAAGGAAATAGACATGCAAGTCCAGGAAGCACAGAGAGGCCCAAGCAAATGATGCAAAGAGGCCCTCTAAGACACATTATAATTAAAATGCCAAAGGTTAAAGACAAAGAGAGAATCTTAAAAGCAGCAAAAGAAAAGCAGTTAGTTACCTACAGGGGAATTCCCATAAGACTGTCAGCTGATTTCTCAAAGAAACTTTGCAAGTTTGAAGGGATTGGCAAGAAATATTCAAAATCATGGAAAGCAGGGACCTACAGCCAAGATTGATCTACCCAATAAAGTTATCATTAAGAATTAAAGGACAGATAAAGAGCTTGCTGGACAATAAAAAACTAAAGGAGTTTACCATCACCAAACCATTACTATATGTAATGTTAAAAGGACTTATTCAAGAAAAAACAAATCAAAACTATGAATAATAAAATGTCAATAAATATATATGTATCAACAATTGAATCTAAAAACAAAGCTAAGCAAACAAAAACAGAGACAAAATCATGGATACAGAGAGCATTTTGATGACTGCCAGATGGGAGGGGGCTGTGAGGGAATGGGTGAAGAAGTAAAGGGATTAAGAAGTACAAATAGGTAGTTATAGAATAGCCATGGGGATGTGAAGTACAATATAGGAAACAGAGTAGCCAAAGAACTTACATGAATGACCCTTGGACATGACAATGAGGTGTGTGAAAGGCAGCCAACTGATGTTTCTCTCCTTCTCTCTCTCCCTCCCTTCCCCTATCTCTAAAATTAAATAAATAAAATCTTTTTTTAAAAAACTACATATTGCAAACTCTAGAGAAACTGCTAAAAAAGAACAAAATATATTTTTAAGTGTAATTGATAGGCTAAGAGAGGAAATAAAAGTAAAACCAAAAGAGAATGAAAGAGAAAAACAAAGAACAAGAACAAGGACTACAAATCCAACATGATAGATATTAATCTAACTATATCAGTAATCACTTTAAATGTAAATGATCTAAATATACCAATTAAAAAAACAGACTATCAGAGCATATGAAAACCAAGACTCAGCTATATGTTGCCCACAGGAAACTCACTTTAAATATAAAGACACAATTTAAAAGTAAGGAGATACAGACACTAGTAAAAAGAAAGCTAGAGTTGCTATATTAATTCCAGACAGAGTAGACTTCAGAATAAGGAAAACTGTTTAGAGCATAAAGATTAGCATAATGATAAAGGAGTCAATTCTCCAAGAAGACATAACAATCCTTCATGTACATACAACTGACAACAAAGTATCAAAATACATGACACCAAAACTGACAGAAGTAAAAACAATTCCAAATCTACAGATCCAGTAATATAATTGGAGACTTTAACACTCCTATTTCATTAATCGATACATCAAGGAAAGGATCAATAAGCTAAACCAAATTACAATAACAATCAGCTTCATTTAATTGACATTTATAGAACAGTCTGTCCAATGCAACATTAGAATTTACACTCTTCTCAAGTTCATGAGACATTCACCTAGGTGGACTACATTCTGGGTTATGAAACATACCATAACAAATTTATAAGAATAGAAATCATACAAAGCATGTTAGTAGACTACAATGAAATTAAACTAAAAATCAGTAATAGAAAGACAGTTGGAAAAACTCAAAATATTTGGATATTAAAACAACATACTTTAAAGTACCATGGGCCCAATTTTCACCAATATGTCCCCTAAAGCAAGGGACATAAAGGAAAGAATAAACAAACAGGACCTCATCAAATTAAAAAGCTTCTGCATGGCTAAAGAAAACAGCATTAAAATGAAAAGAGAACCAACTATATGGGAAAACATATTTACCAATGATACATCAGACAAGGGTCTGATCTCCAGAATATTCAAAGAACTCACCTGACTCCACTTCAGGAACACAACAAACCCTTAAAAAATGGGCCAAGGACTTGAAAAGACATTTCTCCAAGGAGGACATACAGAGGGCCCAGAGACATATGAAAAGATGCTCAGCATCACTAGCCATCAGAGAGATCCAAATTAAAACCACAATGAGATACCACTTCACACTGGTGAGAATGGCCATCATAAACAAATCAACAAGTGTTGGAGAAGTTGTGGAGAAAAGGGAACCCTAGTGCACTGGGGTGGGAATGCAGACTGGTGCAGCCACTGTGGAAAACAGTATGGAATTTCCTCAGAAAACTAAAAATGGAAATGCCTTCTGACCCGGCAATTCCATTTCCGGGGTTATTTCCTAAGAACCCTGAAACACTAATCCAAAAGAACCTATGCACCCCAATGTTCATAGCAGCACAATTTACAATAGCCAGATGCTGGAAGCAACCTAAGTGCCTGCCAGTAAATGAGTGGATCAAAAAACTGTGGGACATTTACACAATGGAATACTATGCAGCAGAAAGAAAGAAGGAGCTCCTGCCCTTCATGGGGTGGAAATGGAGAGCATTATGCTGAGTGAAATAAGCCAGGCAGTGAGGGACAAATACCATATGATCTCACCTTTAACTGGAACCTAATCAACAAAAGAAACGAGCAAGCAAAATAGAACCAGAGACACTGAAATCAAGAAGGATCTGACAGTAACCAGAGGGGAGGTGCGGTGGGGTGGGAGGGCAGGTAATGGAGGGAAGTGGGGAAGGGTTACAGTTAGGGTTAGGGTTAGGTTTTCAAAGGAATAACTTGTAGCAGTCTTGAGGAAACAAACACTGGTGGCAACACAACAGTCTTGGAGGGTATGTCACAGATTTACTTCTAAAATTTAATAAGGCAAAGTACACACACAATTTAACCTTCCCAAAAATGAAAGTTCTCTATTCTCAAAATGCAGGTAATTTTTCTCCCATTTGGTATGATACGTAATCCAGTTTTTAATTATATAAATATAGAATAATCATATAGATTATACAATTGTCATAACATCATATACTTTGCTGAGTAAGTACAATCTATAAGAAGAAATAGTAAAGCAAGAGAGGTCTGTAAATGTAATTAGGTGTAAGTTGGCAAACATCCAACTAAGAAATTCACAGGAAAAGACAGCAGAGGGTCTCAGGGAGTCCAGCTTTCAGATGTGATGTCAGCCCAGTTGTCACAGGGACACCAAATCCTTTTGTTGGCGGTTAACAGGCTGTCTCGTGTGTGCAGGGCACTGGCACACAACAGTAGTTATGTTCTACCTCACAAATGACTATACTTCATTGAGTTTATGCTGAGTAGGGCAGTGTTTGCAAACCACTTAGATTCCAGGATGGAAAGAGCTACAAAAATGAAACATGCAGTCCTTCTCTGAGGTTTGTTATTAGCCTCTGTTAGCCACAGGTTACAGGGCACTAAACACT
>PVKM010002797.1:21621-62060 GCA_004027735.1 Carollia perspicillata
CAATTTTGTTTCAACGCACACTAATCAACAGACTACTAATAAAGCTTAATGCTACGAGGCGGGGGGGGGGGGGGGGTGGGCGCAGGGGAGTGAAAAGGGTAAAATAATCAGTTAAGTTAATTCCCAGACTACAAATAAGCCTCTTCATGGATGTTAAAAGATTTTTTAAAAAAAGATTCACTAGCTTAATAGCCCAGATGACTTTAAGGTTATTCCTGCTATACCCAACATATAACCTAAAAAAAAACTAAAAGACATCCTAATAATATAATTAAACTGATATCCTCAAAACAGCTTATCAAAATTTTATTTATGTAAGAGTGCTATTCTGTGGCACATGCACTAAAATCCAAGGAATTCATGAGAGAGGCTATATACAGCACCTTCAACAACTCTAGAAACAGTATTGATCCACTTAAAGAATAATTATATGAAGACATAAAGTTATTAAATATATTAAAATGTATTAGAATGTTGGTGAATGCACTGTTCTTAGAAGTGACATTTCCCCCAATTTATGGTAGTAAATTATAGTCAGAGCTTCTCTGGCCTTAATAGAAAATTTACACATATTTTAACAGAAGAAACTACTGGTAAATGTACTTTATGTCTTTTACATAGAATTTAATTTAGAATCTCTGGAAAGCAGAGAAAATTTATTATATTTTCATTAATTTCTGACAAGTCATTTTATCACATCAGATTTAAAAGTCTCCTGAGACAAGTTCATGAACATGTTCATGAACTTCTCAGAAATACTATAGTATATTGTTGTTTAATATAAAATGTTATATGCTTATAACATTCCCAGCAATTGTAAAATAGGAATAATATAAGGCCCCATCAAAGAGAAAAGAGACATGTACCTTTAAAAGAGAAATCTTAGGTTGACAAGTTCTAAATGAGAAGATAACACTAGCTTCCTCCCAAAATATGAGGTATATTAGAAGTAAACAGAGAAATTTTACTATACTCAAGTACTCTCAGAAAAGATGGAAATTTCTGAAATTTCTACAAATTTGCCCACTAATGCCTACTGATTATGAGCGGATATGTAATACCATAAAACATACATGTACAAAATTATTTGAGGAAACGGTCATACAACACTGTGAATATACTAAATACCACTGGTTATGTACTTTTAAATGCTTATTTTTATATTATGTATATTTCCTATCAATATTAACTTTTGTGTAACATCATAATTTTATAATATTAACAAACTAGTCTCAATATATCAAATAATAATTTTTTTAATGATTTGACATATAGTAAAATTGAAAGAATACAATGTGTGTTATATTCCCCTAAATTTTAAGTGGACTTATTAAATGAATTTTATATTATTTACCCCAAGATGTATAACATCTTCCTGTTCTCCACTAATTCTAGCTACATCTATAAACCAAAAAAAAAAATTCTATTTTACACTCAGAATCAAATATCATAGGAAGCTTGAGTAATTTTCATTTTTTAAAAAAATCTAATCTGTGTCCTTGAAAATATATTTTAATGAAGCGAAAAAGAGAAAGATTGTTATTTTCAAATCCCATTTTACCAAGTACGTGTGTAAAACAGGGACTGTTGATTCCCACAGTTTTTGTCCGCAATTTTTCTTTAGCTTAATATCTACTTTAATCATAATGTTTAAAACAAAAAATTAAACAATAATAAAGCCAGAAACTAAAATGTGAGATGTACCTTTAAAAAGAAAAATGAACATATATAAAATATCAAGTCATGTGGTCATAAGTAGAAATGTTAAATGAGCAGAAAGACTTTTTAGGAGACAAAGAACAATGTAGTGGAAAAGGCAAAGAAGAAAGAGTTCCAAGAGCCCAATCTACGTACCAATAATATAAAAAAACAAAACTCTTAGACCATTATACATGATTCTGCACCATATGAAGCCTCATATCTGTTATGAAATAATTCAGATTCTATTTTCCATCAAAAAATCAAAGCAATGGTATTTAACAATCATCAAATTTCATAAAGAAAAGTGCTTAACATTATCTGCCTTTGTCTTCCAGATTCATTTCTTATGAGCAACACAGTTCCACATCACCAAATTATGATTCTCCCACTGAAAACCCCAAACTCCCCCAATGCCTCATGGTGATGTGAAAAAGACATACTAATTAAAAATGGAATAAAAAACATAAACTAATGCATGTCCACAATTAACTTTTTAAAATATACTATTACCACGCTCATTTCCTATCTGTACAATAATTTAAAAACATAAGTTATGTCTATATAAGCTCATTTTGCCAAATAGTTTTTGTTATACAATATATACATCTCCTTGATATACACATCATGTTAAAATATTGTATGTGCTTCATACATATAATTAGTAATAGTTTTCTGATATGATATATTGATATTTCTATTAAATCTCAATAACTATAAATATTTAGTAAATTAGTTCATAGCACAAAAATATAAACATATAAATATGATCTTTGTCCCCACAACTTAAAATGAAATTAAATTTTCCCTTTCTATATTGTTCATTCGTTCAGCTCACATATTTTCAAAGTAGTCATTACTACAAACTCAGCTAATATGAAAATATCACTTATCACTCTATTTTCTCAACTGCTGACAATACCACCTTGTACTACAAGTAGTATATGAACATTAGAGTCACAGGGGTTCCTTGACCCAGATCATCCCAAACATAATTTGGGGAAGATGAAACCAAAGGATTAGCACAAATACAAATGTGGTCTCTGTACTTATCAGATAGAAACCATGTCAAACCGTGTTTGTGAGGGAAGTATTTCCAGTATCAGAATAATCACGGAATTCATGTCATACCTGTGCTCCATAGATATAGTTATCCAACATTTTGCCTCCTATTGTCTGCCCTCCTATATCCCAAACTTGAAGAGTAACATTCAAGTTTCCTAGAACGTAAAAAAAGTATACCGTAAAATTAAGAATACAAAAAACATTAAGTAACAATATAACAACTAAATACAATTTCACAGAACACTAAATCACAAGAACCTCTGAAGCTACGGTAATTTGTCTTTTAGTCTGCAGACTCAAATAGTCAGGTATCTGGAACTATGAAGTAATGTTATCAGAAGAAATCATAGTGGAAATTTAGGTTAATACTTTTATCCCATTTCCATAGAACCACATTTATAATCACCTTCAAAACAAAAAAAAATAAAGAAAGCTTTAATTCATAAATTTCTTAAACCTTAAAAAAATCTTAAACAGAAACTAGAACAATAAAGCACGTGTACCTAGAGTAAGAAATATACTTTAAAAATAAAAATTGAACTTTATATACTAACCTACCCTGTTGCACATAATGAATTTTTTTAAAGATTTTATTTATTTATCTTTAGAGGGGAAGGGTTAGGGAGAGAAATATCAATGTATGGTTGCCTCTTGTGTGTCCCCTGCTGGGAACTGGCCTGCAACCCAGGCATGTGCCCTGACTGGGAATCAAACCTCGATCCTCTGGTTGGCAGGCCTGCGCTCAATCCACTGAGCTACACCAGCCAGGGCACACATAATGAATTTTGACGATAAGTTCCATATTCTCAAGGTTCTAAAATGCTCAGAATGATAACAGATGGCAAAAATGGCCCTACAGTTTCAACTTAAATGAATGGATTTTTGAAATTTGAATAACAGCTATTATATTTAATAATATACCTAATAAAAATTACATATTTCCTTATTTAACTTATAAAATATAAACACTTTTGATTCCCTCTTCAGAAGTGAGGTAGGATACATCCTCCCTGTATTACTAACTATTCTGATGCACTTATACCTGTTCAAAGTATTTCCACTGAAACAAATTATAGTATGTGCGTCCATGATTTCATAAAAAAGCATGTCAAATCTTTTTCCATATGCAAGCATTGTAAAAGCATTCTAAAGTACAAAGCAATCTTTAAAATTGTTTTGTTCATTTCGTAAAATATTTGATTGGTACAAAAATTTATGAGATAAGCTACTGTCTCTATTTAAAACAATTAATGACTAAAAAAGACCACGCTCAATATGCTTTTTAGTTCAACATTTTAAATTATTCCTCCTAATAAAATTATGCAGTTTTCTCCACAGAGAGACAAAGTCTCAGCACCTTCAAAATGAGCTCCCCCACCAAAAACTGTATCTTTCTGCACGACTTGCAAATTAGGAAAATTCAAAATAAAAACTTAGAAACTTAAAAAATGGTCTCACTTCAAAAACCAAAAAAAAATAAAAAAGACTATACAGATATGAATTTTTATACCAATGTAAAACACTAAAATTGGAGACTGTTAGTCACACCATTCCACTTTGCGACTAACACTGGGATAAGCTGCCAAGTTTCGCCCTTAACTCTAAATGTTGTTGGGTACGCATCACAACCTTCCCATCACTGACAGGTCGGAGGCCTGCTCCATCCCTATTAATCCTCTGCTAACAGGCAGAGGACTTACTCGAGGCACTCCCATCAGCATTAATGAGGGCTCTGAAGTTTACCACCCGTCCTGACCCCCCCACACACACACACTTTCAGTGCTCACAGAGGCACGACAGACATATTCTTACAGCTCTGCGAACACAAAAACCAAAATGTCACAGACTAACACTTGTCCAACAACTTGTATAAACCTAATTCCTTAAAAATCTAAATTTTTCAAGATTCAAAGCTGAAATCATCCCCCTATAATGCTGTCTCAAATTGAGCAGGTGACATAGGCTAGTCATCACTAGAATTACATAAAATACTTTCAGAAGCCCTGAGATAAACAGGCAGTATTCTATTCATTTTATCTGCAAAACTCTTTATAATCATTTCTTTACTTCAAAAAAACAGTGTTCAACAATATTAACTTTTTCAGAATAAGATTTTAGGCAACTTCATAAAAGGCACCTACTCTCATTTTTTTCAAGGACAATAAAGTCTATCACTTAACTTCCCGTCAAGAACTGTGCAATTTTTTACCTTTAAGTTCTGATACTCAGATCCCATATGAATTAAGTGTTGTGACTACTTCAACTACAACTTTAGGAACATGATTTTCACTACATTTTCAAATTCTGACAACAATCAGTTGAAGACTCTAAATCATTTATTCAATTGTTTCCATCTAAGAGGTTTGTACTTAATGTTGAGGGTATTTTTAAATTCATACCTTTCCAAATAAACACCGTTTCTTGTGGTTGGCTTGTTTACTTATATATATTCTAGTGCCTCAGAAATAAAAACAGCTATGCATTACTGATAACTTATTAATATATAATGCTAGCCAAAAAAAAAAAAACAAAACAAAACACTTTTACTATCATTATAACCTCAACAAATATTAACTTTATAGGTATTTCATATATCTGGAAATACATTTTTAATTTCCATATTTGAATTTGAGTGTTATTAACAGACAAAAATAAATAAAATTACATAAAGATGAAATTTAAATCAACATTCATTTTAGTTTCTGCAGGTATAAACATAAAGTTTCCCAGTATATTTTTAAAATAGAATACCTTATAAAGTTATATAAAAGTATTTAAATAACCAATATTGCAAATTTTTTAAAAAATCAAGAATCTAATTTTCTAACTAAAAAAAGTTATAATTTTCAGCAATCTACTCCCAAATGCAAAATGCTACAAAATCCCTGCTTCTCTGTGAGAAATTACATGTAACTAGAGAAAAATATAAAATAAAATAAATGAGGTGACAAAATACAGGTAAGTTGCTTTTGGTATGAATCAAAGCCACAAAGAGGATTCAACAGTGACCTTGTAAAAGTACACTTGGTGCCTTGGTTAACCTTACTTAAAGTGCTGCATAGTCAAGATGGAACTAAAAACACAAGTCTGCCCACTTCTTGTACTAAAGACTTAGAAATCCTTTTCACAGTAGAACGCTGTTTACTGGACTGTACCCACAAGCTTCCTGAAAGTATTTTGACTAAGGCTCTTAAGAAGCTCTATCAGCAGAATCTCTGACTAACAGATACACTATTTTAAGCAGTAAAATCTGCACAGTGGTTGCATCCAGACTATACAGCATACCAGATCATGAAATATACTAAAATGGATGAGTATTTGCAAAGTAATGACCTTGAAAATGTGCGTGAAGAAAATGTGACTAGATAGACAGGAGGTATTACACTGCTAACAATCTGAATGGACATAAGAGTTACTAGAACACTGACAAATATTAGGTTTGACTACTTTGCTGCTTTACTATAACTCCAATAATGCTACCTGCAATATTTAAGTAAATGATACAAATACTGATCATCTTACATTTAACACTTACAATGTATTAAAATTAAGGTTAAAGTATATTAAGAATGTACTATGTACTTTGTAATTAACTCACTTTTATTTCTTAATGTATCTATTAATTATATAAAATCAAGACACATTAAAACAATTTTTTCCTACTGAAATTTCTACCAGACTTTTAAGTCCATTAAGTAGCATAAAACCAACAGCTTTTTCAAAAAAAAGAAAATTTTTTCTGGAACTCTGCCCATAAAAATAAAACTTAATAAGGAAAATTAAAATATACATTCATTGAATACATATTTCCTAATGTTATTTTTAACATAATTACTTTATAACTCTAAAAATTATACTGTAACTCTGGATTGTGAAAATACCAAATATTTTTTGCAAAGTAATCAAAATTAAAAAACTGGTAGTATTGTGCAACAGATCAGAAGTCATCACATATATCAAAGATATAAAATGTCCAAAACAAGTCTTAGAATGTGTTTATTATTTGAGTAGATGCTTGATATTTTAATTAGAAAAATTAAGCAATATTAATAATATAGAAAGATGGTGCTTTTGTTAATTAGCATCAATAGAAACAGTCAATAACTAAATACATACTGAAGTTTTCTGTGTACAACTAGCATTTCCGAAAAAACTGCTGTAAAAAAAGTTTTTAGCATGTATATTATGTGATCTGTGCATGTACTCTACTGGTGGCTGCTGCAAATCTGAATTTGGCAGTAACCTATCCATAAGAGTGAGAATAATAAAAATGAGATGAAATTTTCAGTTTTGAATATATTAAAATAAAATACAAATGAACCTAAATATGCATCTGTTTCTCATTTAAACCTCTTGCTTAAAATAATCCATAAAGAAAAATTACAATCCTTTTCTCATACTGTATCTTATTTTCCATTGGTAGCTAAATAAATACAGACCATCACAAAATATAACAGTATATTACTAGTAACCTATGCACAACACCTTTAGTTACCAAGAGTTTTCATGAGCTGCTCTAAGATTTTCATGGAGAGCAATATGAGAGATGGGGAGTCTGAGAGATTATAATCTTTTAATAATGTTGGATTTTATTAAACCCTTTACACTACCACTCATTTTCCAGCATATGATTCTGACACTACACTTGCAATCGTTTTTATTCAAATGGATTTCCTCAGAGAGGAGAGAGATGTACTGGTTTATAAGGTCAATCAAGATAAACTGTTTTTAATAAAATTCTTTAAACATATAATTTAACCACCACAGTGAATGGACAGAGCATTTTAAAGCCCCCATTGTTCAGAAACTAACTTAAAACAGAAGCCACTCTTTTTTGTTATTATTTCCCTGTATTTCCCACAAAATGTGCTGCAACTGGCATCTAAATAGTTTCTTTGCATGGTGAACTGAAACATCTTGAATGCTCAAACTGTATTTTTATGAGTGCCTAGGGACCCTAAATTTTAGTGGTCTATTAAATGCCAGCAATTTCATGCTGCCTTGCATAAAACAGCATTCACATATTAGAGCACAGAAGTTCCATAGCTACATTATACTTCTGGTCCAACTTTCAAACAAAAAAACTGAAGCAGAGGCTAATCAAAATAATATTTTAAAAAACAATCCTTTCTAGTCTTTTCCATTTAGTTTATACAATATCTGTTGATAAGTGTATAGCATTTGATTTCTTTATAACGTTTTAGAATTTTACAAGCAACTATTGTTTATCCTTCAAAAAATCTGTAGTAGTCAAAATTAGTAGGAGAGTGGAAGAGTATTCACATATAAACTTCATTCTCACGCAAGGACCATGTCTTCATGGTTCATGCTGATGAAAGTTAACTTCCCTAAGATAAATTTACTGATTACATATATTTTCACATAGAAGCAACCCCAAAATTTATTTTTCACATTTCTGCCTATGTCTCTTGTTGTAAAACATGCACAATTTTCTTCATTACACTTTCAGTCTCTTACCTGGCAATGTTAACCTTCTCAAAAAGAAATCCAGTCCTATAGTTTGTTTGTACTGTTTCCCAAAAGTTTCTTGAGCAAAACAGGTAGCTAAGGAGGTCTAAAAAAATTAATGCACATAATATCAAAATTAATGACTTTGTCTTAGAAATGTAATATCACTGCTAAATCTTATTAAGTAATCTTAATGTTCACACTCCTATTAATCCAACAAACAGCTTTAGGCAGCTCTAATCAGTTACCAGGGGAGGAGGGACTCCACCAGGTAAACATCACTTGCCAACAGCAAGCAGGGGGACAACAGACTAATCAGTTAGATCTCTTTAAATCCCCGGGACTGTCAAGCTCCTTCACCTTGCTGGACATTAGGATTTGTCAGGAAACAAAAGCATTCTGATAAAAGCTCTGAATCTTATATCCATATATATCAGTTTAATTCAAATTTCAGAGAACTGTAAGTTTCATTTCTGAGATTAAATGTTTTGAGTAGTTTGTGCCCCTCAACCAATAATAAGAAATTATTAAGGAGGGGAAAGCCTGTTTATAGAATTTCTTTTCTCCCCTCTCAAACCACAAGAAAAGTATCATTATATATCAAATTTTTCTCTTTATTAAAACTGCTAAATGAAAGTAATTATATAGAATGACTGATAATACATAGCTTTTTAAAAAGAGTTAGTATTTTTAAGATTAATATTGAGCAGGCAAAAATAAATTACTTTCCACCCATGAACTAACTATAAAGCTTAAAAGTCATAGGAATATTATAACCAGAAGAGATAGATACAGTATCTGCATCTTTATTAAAAGAACAACTCAAATACTAAAAAAAAGGAAAAATACCATATGATCTCACCTTTAACAGGAACCTAATCAACAAAACAAACAAACAAGCAAAATATAACCAAAGACACTGAAATTGAGAACAGGCTGACAGTGACCAGAAGGAAGAAGGGAGGGAATTTCAGGGGAAAGGGGGAAGGGTCTGCAGGAACAAGTAAGTATAAATGACACATGGACAATAACAAGGGGGGGGGCGGAAACTGGAGGAACGTAGGGAGGGTTGTGGGGGTGGGACGGTGGTAAAGGCAGAAAACTGTATTTGAACAATTAAATTTTTTTTAAAAAACTTAAAACTGTATTCAAAACTCGAGGGCTTTCTTTTAGAGTACCATTTCTTATTAAAGCAAAAGAATAATTAATCATTCTGGTAACAACTGAAATAAGTCAACTTACAAGCTTCTTAAACATTTTAAATTCACTACTTGTAAACTTTCCCAAACAGAAGAGAAAGGCAGCCTCATGAAGCTTTTATGCTCCTCAAGGCAGACTACCAAAGTTAAGGAAAAATAGCACTTCTATTTTAAAAGTTAAAATTACATGTCAACTCCTAAAATACTTAAAATTAAGATAAAATTCCCTACACAGTGTATTATAATTAATTTTGAAATAAGTACAGCAGTGCAAAAGAAAATGACCAAATTTCAATTCTTTTAAACAAAAAAGACTTAAAATTCCTCTATTTTTCACACAAATGGCAACTTGCCCCAATTTCAATTCTTTTATAATAGTTAAATATTCAGTATTTTAATAAATTTCAAAGACAGTTGGTAAATATTTATTGAGCACTACAGGAGAGATGTTCTGGTAGACAATGAGAAATAAATCCACTACACCAAAATGAAAATTCATTGAGCTTCTTAAAGCATATAACAATACTATAAAACCTGAAAAATCATAATAAAAAACGTAAATACTCTTTTCTAAACCCTTTTTTTCACTCAGCCTTATTTATGCCATTTAACTTGTTTAACTCAGAGCACAAAACCATTTGTGAAGAGGCTTAGAGTTCTAGAGAAAAATAACTATCATCACTGCTACTTTAGGTATTTCCAAATGTTTAATATACTGATGACTGAAATAGTATTTTAAGTCAAAGAGAAACTCAGGGCATATGTAACATCAGCATAATGTCATTGAAGGTATTTTGTCACTTTTAAGATCTCAAAGTTCAGTATTTTTATATTAATGAATATTCAGAAAAATTCTGTGGTTCTTTTCTTGGAAACTTCTACCCTAATACTTTCGAGGCAAACATAAAGCTAGGGTTTCAAATAAAATGAAGTGAAATCTGTCAAAAGTATAGATCATTGGGAACACAAAATATTAAAATGGATTCTTAGATCATCTCTGGACACCTTTCTATAATTACTATAAAAATTAAACAGTATCAACCAAATCAGGAAGAAGCACTTCCTCTTCAATTATGTAGTACTTGTGCTATTTTTCATATCCAACAATCTGTCACATGTCATTGTATAAATACTTCTTAAACAATTATAAAGTGAACAACCATCTACCATATCTGAAACATTTTATCTGATTCAGTGTATTTGGGGGAAGGGGGTAAACTTTTCATTAACAATTTCTAACCATACTACATTTACTAGTACTGAAAAGACATCATAAAAACATTTTGCCTTAAAAAAATCTTTTAAAATATGTAATAAAATCAAAAGTATGAATCAAAACAGGAAAGAAGTGGGAACATGTGTTACTAAGGGGAGGAGCTGAATTTCTCTTGGAGAAACTGTTGGTGGTCATCTCAATAATTTACTGCTTCTGTCAGTATGTATCAAAATGCTCTGAGTTTTAGAGCCAGCAAGACAAAATATTACTACAAAAAATGGCCAGGAGGTAAATCAGAATGAAAGAGAGGCTGAATTGGTCAAAGAAAAGGACAGTAAACGAATCAGAATGGCAACGTTGGCAGCTGCCAATAATTTGAAAGCTAAATGGGGTGTGGAGACAAAAGTATGACGTGTGTGTCAAGACAAAAGCTTAGGTTTCTGATGCTTGTATCTGAAAATTTCTGGCAGAAAAAGTCTTTGCGGTTTTGAAACAGATGAATCAAAATGATGAAATCTAAGTCGAAACACCATAAAGAATATCGCTTATCCTCTGAAGTAGAATGACAGTTCTTCAACAGTACAGAAGGGGAAAAATATGGTTTGCCCTATGCTGTATTTTAGACAGAGATGAAAAATCATAATTATTCACACTAAATTAACAAGAGAAACATGGGTATGACAAGCTAAAAGAAAAATCTAGATGCAGAATTATGAACCAATTTCAACTGAGTAATACATGTATGATAACAGATACTGGGAAAAATAAAGGTTTAAAGAATTATGACAGAATGTAGGATAACGGGCAATTTTGTCTTTTTACAAGTGTATTAGTGTTATAGATTGTCATTACAATTTTATACAGGAAATAAATTGCTATGATTTAACTGTAAAAAGTTTAGGAAAAAATTACTAGGCATTCGAAAGAAAATATGATAACACAAAATGTAAGTTAAATTTTTATTGAATAAGGGTGGTAGAAACAATATGGATTGGTTTAAAACAATTCATCCATTCAAAAAGTTGTTTTAAGTGTACAAAAATTAATATAATTAATACTTTATAAAGAAAAGTGATCCCAAGTTCTTCTCTTCCCCAAAATGCTTACAGGTAATCAGAGTATATTAGGTAAACTGTTTTTCCTCAGCAACAAAAATCAATAACAAAACATAGAACAAGAAAGAAAGAAATTAACAGAATTCCCCAAATTCTGCACAGGAATGACATGCCTCCCAAGGACCCCCGAAACTCAAATCTCAGAACCAAAGAGAAGGGGCAGCCGTGCTGTGCCAAATCCCAGAGATCTGCAAAAGGCCAAGAGCATTCGTCACCAGGGAAACCAGGGTCCAAACCACGCAGGGAACGAGGAACTGGGCGGCGGAAAACGGGCAACTAACTGATGGTAATAAACTGAAGGCTCTGGCTGGGAAAAGGCAGGGGAGAAGCAAGGAGACAGACTTCAGCAGTAATCCCGGAAACAGTGTTGGCGACTTTGGCAGAAGCGACAGGCATGGAAGCCTTCGCCTTTTGGGGGAGTGGGTCACAGACCCCTGTGAGATCCTACGGACCGAGCTCTCCGAAGAGCAAGCAGCCGGCAATGTTTACTCCAGTTCAGGAGCTCCGTAACCCTGGGTTGAACACCCCCGCCTAGGACGCGTGGGGACTGGCCGCCTGCTATTCCCACGCACCCACGCACGCACGCACGCACTCCCATTCATTCCACCAGCCCCCACCGGAAGCTGCACTTCTGGGGGAAGACCCCCTCTGCCCCGCTAACAGCTCTCTACCCGCAGCACCCAGCTTGTACAAGGAGCCCAGCAGGTATTTTTTGAATGAATGTGCTGACAGGTGCTGTGCTGGGCACAGAGATGGGCAGGTATGGATGCCCATAAAACAGCCGCTACCGTTTACTGAGTGCACCCACGTCCTTTTTGTAGATTTTCACCCTGTGTATTCGCACACTTCACGCTTTGAGGCGACCCCTAGCCACACCCCCCTTACAGAGGGAGTACGAAGAGGTTAGCAGTTTGCCCTCCAGTAACCCGACCAGTAAGTCAATTCTCACCCAGGGGACCTGATTCCACAGCCAAGCTCGTGGGAGCTCCCAAGTAAGTGGAGGCATCAGAAACGGCAATGGGGGGGGCGGGGGCGGGACGGGGGGCGGCAGGAGCCTACAGTAAAAAGAGAGGAAAAGCCTGCCAGACCCTTGCCAGTCATGAGGAGAGAGGCTGGAAGGCTTCCCGGGAAGGCGATGCTGGCCTCGGGCTTGAAGGACAAGCAGGAATTCGCGATGCAGTCAGCGAGTTGGGAAGTGACTTTTTTCTTTCTTTCTTCCTTCTTTTTAATTTAAGTGGGGGCTGGACAGCTCTCGCCGGCCTTTACTAAGTGCCTGTTTCTTGTCTAGCCCCAGGCTACGACCAGGAAGGCTGGGGCCCAGAGGCCCCGGGACTCAGGGAGGAGGCTGGGGGCGCCGGGGCCGCGCCGGGATTACTGCAGGCTTGGACGGCGAGCCCGCTCGAGGACTGACCTTCCCGGAGGTGCCGTCCCCCAGCACGACGATTTTCAGTTGCCTGTCCTGGCTCTCCTCCTCAGAGTCCGACATGGTGTCCCGGGAACCAAGTCTGCCTCCCCCCACCCGCCAAGGTAAAGGGAGGAAGGGAAGGAGGAAGCTGTGGGGGCGAGGAGAGTAAGAAGGGCAGCAGTGCCGGGTAGAACCCCTCGCCCTGGTGCCTCAGCGACCGCTGGAGAAATCCGGGCCGATCACTCACCGGGCGCCATCTTGCCCACCCTCCCTCCACTCTCCGCGCGGCCCGCCCCCCTCGCATTACGTAGGACGCGCACGCCCACGTCTGCCCCAACCCGCGACGGCCTGCGAGCCACCCTTATGATCCGCCCCATTCGCGGGCCGGAGGTGGGGGAGACGTTCGCGTCGAGCAGGCAAGACTCGTCGCTACCCTCCCCAGGGCAGTAGGAGGAGGGTAAAAAAAAGTGTATCCCTCAAACTCGGTAGAAAAATGGACATCTAGTAGGCGCTTAGGCATTCTATCAAATTCTCTTGTATCCACCCCCCAAGACTATCCCTTTGTGAATGGTGTGGCCCGCGTGCGGGTGGGGGGGAGATGACGCCTGGGCTGCGCTCTTTGGTTGCCATGGAAGCCAGGCTTGTATGGAAAGGCGGAGGGGCGGGGCGTGTCTCGGCGCCAAGCCTGAGGGTTGCTAGAGACAGCACGCGGGGGCGGGGCCCTGGAGCTGGAACAACAGAATTTGATGTTTCATTCATCAAGCATGTACCCTTGAGCAGGAGTTGCCAAAGCATGGTCCGAGGAACCCTGGGGCTTGAAAACTATTTTCATAATATTACACCTTTTTATTTTGCCTTTTTCATGTTCATTCTCTTACACGTATAGAGAAGTTTTCCAGAGGGTGCATGAGGTAGATGACCTCACTCTGGCAGCAGCTAAGGGAGCCTGTGCTTATTCTGTTTCAAACGTTTCTTCGTATCACTTTGTATCCAAGCAGTAGTGATGGTTATAACGTAAGTAAACAAAGGCTCTTTGGGGTTATAGTAATTCTTAAGAGTGTAGAGAGGACCTGAGCCCCAAATTTTGAGAACTGCTACCCAGTAGGGTAGGTAAAAGACAAAACTAAAAATTTTAGTAAGGTGAGACAGAATCCACAATAATAATTCTGGCCTACCATGTCTGTCTCATTGTTAATTACTTGACATGGATGATCATGGTCACTCCTCATGGTAATCCTAAAAAAACAGGTTGAATTATCCCATGTTACAGATGAGGAGGGTTACCTCATCAAAAGCAGAGCTAGAGGCAGTGTCCCTTGTGGAATATGAGTTTGAATATGAAAGCAGTAGAGTGTAAGAAATGCCCAGCCAGGAGACAGCCCTGGAGTCCTAATTGCACACCTGTACTTACTGAGCATGTGCCCTGAGCCACAGTTTCCTTACCTAGAAAAGACACATGGTACTACTTCCCCACAGGGTTGAGAATAAAATGTCCTCCTCACCCACCCAGCAGGGGTGTCCATCCTGCACCCTGGCGTGCATCCCAGAATGGCTATGAATGCGGCCCAACATAAAATCGTAAATTTACTCAAAACCTTTCTTTTTGCTCATTCAGTTCTCATTAGTGTTTGTGTATTTAATGTGTGGCCCAAGACAACTCTTCTTCCACTGTGGCCCAGAGACACCAAAAAGCTGGACACCCACCCCTTGTAAAGGAACACAGCACAGTGCTTGGCACATGGTAAACACTCAGTATTAACCAAACGTTTCGATCGCCCTAACCATCTGCCCTATGCTAGAATACCGCAGCTCTCCAGCCCTGTAACCTTAGGTTTCCTAGGGAGACTCTCAGTCTCTTCGTCCGTATACAGGGCTGGTGCACACTAGTAGCTACCCAGTTAGTATCAGTTACCAACAACAACAACAACTTTCTACATCACTGGGTGTGTTGATGAGAATTAGAAGAAAAAGGTATGTGAAAGGGCTTTGCAAAATATTTTGTAAATGTTAGTTTCAGGAATCTGTATTTAATAAGGATGGATTTAACTTTTGTCCATGAGAGAAGTTAAAGTACAGAAACTTGTTTTTCCACTCTTCCTTAATGAAGAGGATTGATTGTGTGACTCCGTTCTGATCAATGAAATAGAAGAGAATGCCATTATTTGAATGAGGACATATGTTTGGAACTAACTGCTCAGACTTCAGTAGATCACCTTCCAGGCTTCTTGCTATGGGGAATAATGCTAAGGCACTTTAGTGATGTAGTCTATTACTTGAAGACAAAAAAAATCCTCAATTGGCACAATTATTTTGGCCAAAAATTAGATTTAGCTCTGGTAATGAGACTAATTTTCATATGTAGTTTCATATGAAGGAAAATGTAGAGGAAGACTTTGCATTTTCCAATCATTAATTTCCTAAACAACTGCCTTGATGTGGAGACATCATTTGTTTGGATATAGTTTCATCCCTGTGACAGTTTTGCTACATGAAATAAAAAGCCAATTGCATTAAGTTAGTGACTGTATTTTACACACGTATGGCAAGATTCCAGGTTGAAAATTAGATTTTAAGACTTGGAGCCATATTTGTAAACTAAAAAGAAATAAATATTCCTCTGTGTGGAGTACCTTGCTGGCTAGCATTGAAAGCTTCCGGTATGGTGCTTTACCATGCTAAAGAGAAATAGAGCTGATCCACAGAAAACAAAGATGTCTCTGTGGATCCTCTGTAAAGTGCCCACGCAGGGCCATAAACTCGGCGAATCTTTTCCTGTGTTCTTAAAACTAGCAAGTTAACAAAATGCTTAAAGAAGAATTCGAGAAACAAGACATTAGAGTTCTTTAGATATGAAGAAGTAAAAGTGATTCCACAAGAAAAACCTGACTGCTATCTATGAAACCAACTTCCCACCTAATTTTAAAATATCTTTACTGGCATCTGTAACATATGATAATCCAAATTCTTGTTGGAATACATCCAGATTCAAAGAGTTTATTTCCTCGTGAAGCAGCTTGGACAATGTCCCATTTATTAGAATATTCTTTCTGAGATAAACTGAAGTCTACCTTTGTAAATTCCAACTAATGACGTTGAGTGTGTCTTCTGGAGTAAAACAGACTTCCCTATTACAATAGAGGTCTTCAAATCGATTCACTATATTAATGATTGATTTGACAAATATTAAGTAAATGCCTGCCGTGTTCCAAGAATTCTTGTTCACAACTCTTCTAAGCAATGAGGACACACGTACAAGTGAGCAAAATCTACAAGGGCTCTGCTTGCCTGTAATCTGGTGGAGAGATATAGCAGATTAAATAATGACTGCCCCAACAATATCAGGCCCTAATCCCTAGAATCTGTAAATGCTACCTCATTTGGGAAAAGTATCCTTCAGATGTGAGTGAATTCAGGAGTATGAAATAAAGAGATTATCCTGGATTATCAGGGGAGGCCCTAAATGCAAACAGATGCATCCTTAGAGAGAGAGGGGTGGATTTGACCCAAGGTGACCACAGAGGCAGAGACTGGAGTGATGGGACAAGCCAAGGAAGTCTCGCAGCCACTAGAACCTGGAAGAGGCAAGGAACTAATTTGCCCCCTGGAGCCTCCAAGGAGAGCACAGCCTTGTCAATATCTGAACGTCAGTCTCATGAACGCTGATTTAGGACCTCTGCCCTCCAAAACTGTGGGAGAATACATGTATGTTCTTTTAATCCACCAGGTTTCTGGAAATTTTTACTAATAAAAGGAGAAACACAGAAACTTCATAAATCACACTTAAAAATTTCAGATTCAGATAAAGAATTTTTAGCAAACAGATGGTAGATGGGATAAAAACTAAGAATACCTGAACATTTTGTTCAAACACTAAATAAATGAAGAGATGTCCCATGTCCATGCATGGAAACACAATATTGTAAAATATAGCAATTCTACCAAAAGATCTATGAAGTCAATGCAATTCTAATAAAATTTCTCACAGAATATGAAATAATGCATATACAAGGCAATGATCTAAGAATAATGGAGGTATGCCAGGAAAAGAAAGGCAAATAACTTTTTTTACCAGATATCAAGATTCAGTGTAAAATTAAAATATAGGGTATTTATTATCTTGGGATTATTATTATTATGTTATATGTTATATCATTTTATAGACAAATGGACCATTATAACAAAACAGAGAGCCATGAATTGGGCTCCCACATACATGGAACTCTGATATATAACAAAGTATATATGATAGTAGATAAAAAGGGGAAAAGGATCATAGTTGGAAACCATACAGGCAAAGACATAAAATTGGAATCCTATATTTCATCATACACATACACATGCGAAAAAATAAAATTCAGTGAAATTAAGACTCTAAATGTGAAAAACAAAATTTAAATAATTTGCAGTGACTATCTTTCTTATCTTGGGATACTCATGGATTTCTTGAGCAAGACACAAAGAGTGAATCATAAAGGATGATATAAAAATTGCATTAAAATTAAAAACTGCTCCATCAAAAGAGACCATACAGAAAAAAAAAGAGGTTAGAAGTTACCATAACATCTGCTATTTCAGCCACCCAGTACTGAGCGATGGCAGCCCACGCTGACTAAAACAGATTTTGAACGCAGTTCTGTACATAGCAATATTGTAAAGAAAAATAAGCGGTACCTGCCTAATTTTTTAAGCATTGGAAAGAGATTAGAATTTCCAGGTTTTCTTAAAGTATTATTAAACTACTATAATTAAAACTATGTGGAACAGGCACTGGAATAGATACATGAATCCCTTCAAAAGAAAAATAGTCCCAATATATGAAAAAATTAAATGGATAGTAAGTGTGGTATTTCTAATCAATGGGAAAATGTTATGTTACTCATTGGGTGTTAATTTTTCAAACTGAATGTCTATCTCATTCCTTACTCACATAAAAGTAAAAATATATTCTTAGAGGAAGCCATAACAAACTAAAAATGGGTAAATATTTATAACTTGGAGTAGAAATAGTTTATCTAACCATGGTACCATTTTCCATAATCAGTATCTGGCACTCAGTGAAACCTTGGGATGTGAGGAACAAGACTTCAGTCACTCAAGTGACTAAAAATGAAGAGAAATTGTGGCCAGTAGAAGTATACCACAGAGATGTGGATAGGAAACGTGGGTTTTAAATAGCCGATATGTGTAAGGGTTTATATGACAAGATTGAGAATTTTGTTGGGGAAGTGGAAAATATAAAAAATCAGTGGAAATTATGAATAAAAATATAATAATTGAAGTTAGCCCAATGAGTACATTTAATAGCAGGTTAGACACAAAGAGAGAAATAATAAGGCAGAAGATGGGTTAGAAGAAAATATCTAGACTGAATAACCCAAAGGCAGCTTTACAGAAAATACAGAGAAGACCATAAGAAACATAGGTGTATAGTCAATATATATAATTGGAATTCCAAGAGGTATACTTTTATTTTTCTTTATTCATCACAAAGATGGCCCTCCAGAACAGTGAGAAAATGACTCACTTTTCTTTAATAGCCCTGGGTCACTGGGATATTCATTTAGAACAAAATAAATCTTGACTTTGCCTTACACCATGTTCAAAAGTCATTTTCAAGCATTTTGTACAGCTAAGTCAAAAGTAAGAAAGCTTTGCCCTGGCTGGTGTGGCTCGGTGGACTGTGTCGGCCTGCGAACCAAAAGGGCTGGTTCAGTTCCCAGTAAGGGCACATGCCTGGGTTGTGGGCTGCGAGAGGCAACCCGTGGATGTTTCTCTCCCTCTTTTTCTCCCTCTCTTCCCCTCTCCCTGAAAATAAATAAATAAGATCTGTTTTAAAAAGTAAGAAAGCTCTTTAAAATATAACATAAGAAGATATTTTCATGATTTTGGAGTAAGTGAAGATTTCTTAAAGAAGACACAAAAAAACCCAACCTTTAAGGTTAAAGTTGATTGAATAAGTTACAATAAAATTTTTAAATTCTACTTAACAAAAGACATTTTTAAGAAAATAAAGTTCCCACAGTAGAAGAAGATACTTTCAATACATATAACACACCAGGGACTTGTATTTAGAATTGGAAAATATACTTATTTAAATAAAAACAAACACAACAGAATGTCCAATAGAATGTCCAATAGAATATTGGACATGAGGCTTGAATGGACCAGGCTCCACCTCCACAAAATAGCCAATAACATAAAAAAAGTTCTTAACTCCATTAGTAATGTGGTAAATGCAAAGCAAAACCACAATGAGCTGCCATTACACCCCACCAGAACGGCTAAAATTACAAGGACTGAAACTGCCAATTGCCAGCGATGTGGAGCCATGAAAATTTCTGCGCACTGCTGATAGAAGTATAAATTTCTGCAACCACCTCAGCAACCTCTTTGGCATCATCTACTGCAGCTGGGCATATGCTCTATAGTCCAGCAATTTCATTTCTTAGTATCTGTCCAACCAAGATACATGCACAAGACATGCTTACAACATTATTCATCACCCTTCAAAACTGAGAGCAATCCAAATGTCTATCAACAGTTGAACTGTGGTATAGTCACACAAAGGGGTATTATGCAGCAGTGAAAATGAATGAATTACTACATGTTACAATACAGAAGAATCTCATCAATATAATGTGGAATGAAAGAGGCCAGACACATGGAATATGAGTATATCTTCCATGATTTCATTTATGTGAAGTTCCCCCAAATGTACTCTGGTAATAGAAATCAAAATAGTGGTTACCTTTGAGGAGGAGGAAGAGGGTAGTGGTAAAGAGCAGGGCACAAGAGAAACCTTCAGAATATTGGTATTGTGCTATTTTTTTTACTTGGGTGATGGTCACATGGGTATGTCCACTTTCACTAAGGCATAGTTTTGAGATTAGTGCAATTTTCTGTAAGTATATTATTCTTAAATTAAAATGGTAAATATTTATACATATATGGTTGATAGTAAATGCATAGTAATATTAAACCTAGAAGAATATAAACCAAGTTATTAATAGCCATTAATAGTAATGAGTTTAGAGAATTATCACTTCCCATGTTATATATTTCTGTTTTGTGTACACTTTTTTCAGTGAGAATAAATGTGTGTTTTAATCAGGAAAAAAAACATGGAAAAATAAATCAGCAACAATAAAAGAACTACAGTCCTTTCTATAGTACCTACAGTCCTTTTTTTAGTGGGCAGATCAGAACTTTGTCATGAGACGAGTAGATTCCAAAAATACAGAAAACATGTTAGTTTTATCATCGTGTAGGAGCCTTTGTTTGAAAAGAAAAGAAAACTTCCTCGTAATAGAAGCCCAGGCTGGTGTGTGAGCTGCAGTTTTCCAGCTGCCCACAGTTCTGCCTCATTGCTTGGGGATGTGTTTCGTTGAATACTAAAGCATAGCTCCAGACGAAACCAAAAATGTACAAAGCAGGAGAGTTCTCAAATCACCTCCACAGCTGTGAAAACCAGGCCTATCACAACTTACCAGTGAGTCTGGCATGATTAAGTAAGGTAATCCAGCATGTTTTTAAAAAATGGAAGTTATGGTACAAATGCAAAATATTATTTGAAACTTGATTATGGCACTTTGGGGATGTGAATTTCCCTGAGCATTAAGAACCAGCATAGAGAACTCAGTGATTTTAAGAAAACTATGGATTTCCAGACTCTATGGCCTGGCAGGGGCACAAGTGTTCTTTAAGACATGCTGTCCTTTACTTTGGCCGCTTCTGAAACCTTGTTTCACACAGCTGTCCTCTACAGCATCACTGCTTTACCTGGGATGGCCCTTGGCTGTGTTGCCGGGGTTTCCAGTTTATCTATGTTGTTAAAATCAGGTCTAAGGCATTCACACACGTGAAGTATTATTATCAAGTGGCGCCTTCACTTTGGGATAGCATTCCCCAGAAGCAAGTTCTTTGGGACACCGGTCTCATGAATTTGCTGTTAAAATAAAGCTTGGAAACAGCTATAGCTCCTCTGCTTTTGGAAAGTGACAGTGCACCTGAGTGTATTGGACCCGGAGGCAGTAAACGATCTCTTTGGACTTTTTTAACCCCAAATTTCCCAGAGTTCTTTGACCAAGGTAATAGGTGTTGATATCATACAGAACTAATGTTGCATGAAACATTATTTCAGAAACCCTAATTCAAAACTAAAGCATTCCACCAGCGAAGGGTAACAGGTAAGGAGCTCATTCCCAATACTTAATTCCTAATTATAGAAAGGTTCATATGCAGATGTCTCGATTTCTCCCTCCTTATATGGAAAGTTCAGTCTTGTAACGTGAAGTGTTTTGATTCAGAATGCACTTTGTCATCATCACAAAACTGCATTAGTAGGATAAGTACAGGAAGAGGTGCTCATAGTGTCAAGTACAGCAGTGGCCTAGATGCAAGTGGATGTGATTCCCATTTGCAGTCATGCTGATGACCTTGGACACTACGTAGTAGGTGCATTTCAGTTTCCTCATCTGCAAATAGTAGTAACATAACCTTCATAAAGCAGTTATGAATCTTACCAATAATACATACGCAGTGCTTAGTACAACATCAAATCTATGTTAGAGCCTATTAAAGTGTCTCATTTGGATATCAAGTGAGCACATTACAATATTAATGTTCAAATGAATTTCGCCTCTAAAGCAGTCAAGCATGACAAGCTATACGGTTAAACCAGTGGTACCAATATTTTTAAAATACCTTTTTTGGAAGGTAAGTGAAGGGAGAGAGAGTAAGCTTCTGACTAAACATGGGTAAATTAAAGTTTGGTGTGATGTGTGAGAAACATTTTCCTAAGAAAATAACTGAATTCAATGAAACAATTTGATGTAGGTCCTGCATATGCAAACCCATGGATTAATACTGTGTGCTGTGTGATGGTTAATTTTTTAAAACTAGAGAAGAAGAAATTCTACCCTGAGGCTACAACGTAGAAATCCTGCCTGAGTTTCCAGCCTGCTGGTCTACCCTCAAGTTTCAGAGATGCTGCACCCTCAGAATCGCAGGAGCCAGTTCACCAAATCCAATCTCTGTCTCTCTGTCTCTTTCACTCTCTCTTTACACACACACACACACACACACACACACACAAGCTAGTGGTTCTCTTGCTCTGGAGAACCCTGATACTTGGGGTAAGGGATAAAAAGATGAATTATGACTGTTGGACCAATATTTATGCTACCTTTGCAAATAAAATAATTTAAGCTCTTGCTGGAAGAGCTCAGTGGATTGAGCGCGGGCCTGGGAACCAAGGGTTCAATTCCCAGTCTAGGGCATATGCTGGGGCTGCAGGCCAGGTCCCCAGCAGGGGGCACGTGAGAGGCAACCACACACTGATGTCGCTCTCCCTCTCTTTCTCCTTCCCTTCCCCTCGCTCTAAAAATAAATAAATAAAATGTTTAAAACATAATAAAATAAAATACTTTTTAAAATAATCTACTAATGCCTTGTTTTTTTTTGGTCTGAGTGCCCATTATGAAGGAGACATTTTGTAAGGAACTCAAACCAGCATTATCTAATTTCAGCCTCATAATGATCCAACAAATTAAAAAGTAGTAGAGCTTAAATTATTATAAATTACAATTTATAAATTGCTTCACAGAACATAACACCCTAAAAGGAGGGGGGATAGAAATATTTAAGAAACAAAACAGGAAGTAAGAAAATGTGAAAATAAATAAGTACAAAAAAAAAGAAATGACTCTGAAAATGTGTTGTCATTTACTCAGGAAACATTTTGAGTTATCTTGAGCTCAGCCTAATTAGCTTTTTCCAAAGAAAGTTTACTTTTGGTACAGTGAAATAAAGCACACATTTCCCTGATTACTCAAATCACCACTATCCCGCACCATATACGTGAGAATTATTTAAGTATGTATACTGAGAAAAGTACGGAATATATCGAGATTCATAAAACGTGGGTTTAACTTCAGCTCCAATTATTACTTGGAGACCTTAGCCTTGGTTTTGCTACCTATAAAATAGAAATAAGAATCAGCACCTCGCAGGTATACTCTGAAGATCAAATTAAATGCCATCATTTTAAAGAATTCTGTGAAGTACACAAGAATGTGCAAGTACTTGATCTTTTTGTTAACTTGAGCTTCCTAGATATTACATTTTCTTTGGTCCCACCATGTACTTATTATAGCAGAGACAGGGGCAGGGTCAAGTCAAAGAACACGTGTAAAGGACCCCCGGACAAAGACCACGGGGTGGGGGTAGAATTGAAAGTGGAAGGTGGGGGCGGGTAAGGCAAGGGAGAGTAATGGGCAGAGAATGAGGACCACTGTAAGTGAACGACAATAAAAAATAAAAAAACTAAAGAATTTCAAAAACTAATGCTCTGAGTTTTTTTTACTAGAACTTTTGGAAGTAGAAATTATAATCATTGAAGTTAGAATCTCTGTGAATGGGTTAAATAGTACATTTGAAAAAGCTCAGTAACTACAAGATAGGTACAATGAAATTACCCAGAAAGGACCACAGATATATCCGGAGACTTTTTTAAATGAGAGGAATTAAGAAAGATGGAGAATGAGGTGAGAAAGTGTAGCTACGACCAGAGCTGGAGGAAGAGAGGCACGAGAAGATGCATGGGAAGCAATGCTCTGCAAGGTAGAGCTGAAGAATGTTTAGAAACTAACGAAAGGCATTGAAAAGCCAACAGAGAACACAATTTTCTAAGTAAATTAACAGAAAGTGACACCTAGACTCAGTGTGGTAACACTTCGTAAACTACCAAAGACCCCGAAAATAGGGGTCTTTGTATCATATAAAACCTATTATAAGCTAATCACAGACTGAAATTAATGTATTTTCTTGTAATCAGGAAAGTGGAAATAATAACCTGCCATGTGACACATTTAATTGTTAGTTTTAAAGCACTTGGAGTTTTCTTGTGTTTTGTTTTTCTCCCTCTCTCCTCTCTCTGTATCAGGCCAATTCATTACTTGCTGGAACTCAGACCACAAAGTGTTCTGCCAACTATTTATGTTCTTTCCTTACTTAGGTAAAGTAAATCCCATACTTTCTCAGTGGGGTTAAGGTCAAGACTCGGAGGGAGCCACTCCTCCCTAATTAGTTCCCCAGACTCCTCTCTGTTTTCTCCCCCTTGAAACGGCCACAACAGTCTAGGAAAATGTTTGTAGTCGTAATCCTCCTGATAAATGAATCCGAGATCAAGCAGCTGGTTTCCAGAAGGGACTCCTCGCTGTGCTGCAATTAGGCTGCAGCTGAACTCCAGGAGTTCAGGTCACAGCTAAAGTACTGGAGGGGACAATACTTGTCTCTGAGCTCCACTGTGTGATATGCTCACCTGAGAGATGCCTGCTTGTGCCCTCCACAGCCCTCACCCTCAGTATCAATTTTCTTGTTAGTCGATGAGAATACATACTTTTGACAGGAATGCATGTGAAGGTTATCTACTGGTAACTCCCTGGATGCCAGGGCGGGGTGCGGGGTGCGAGCGGGATAGGATGCATGCTTCCAAAGAGTAATAGCAATTTAATACCCATCCCAGAAATCTTGAAAGTCACTTTCTATTTAAATAATTCACTTAATTTCCAACCTACTGAACCATCATCTATTAACAGTCAGTGGCAGCATATCTGGTACAGATTTTGCAGATAAAACCATTCTAAAGGGAAATATTTATAAATACAAAGTAGTATCTCAAACTAAGAAGAGTGACATATGGTGAATTAAAACATCACATCTTAAATAACATAAACAATGGCACTGTAATACACGCACACAAATATGCACACGATTTTCACCTGAGCACTCGCTGAACAAAAAGATTTCAGGCTTTTCTATAAATTGTTTAGATGTATTTTCCCTCTGGTTCTTCTGAGATAATAACAACCTTGTCCTTGTGTTCCATGTGACAGTGCAGTCCTTCGGCATTTGGAACCGTCAGTGATGTTATGCCAACTATGAAGCTGATTTGTGTTTTGCCAGGAGACGATGTTAAATTCCCTGCTCCAAGTGTCTCTAATAAGAAACAGACCTTTCCATGAGACTAGTATGATTCCAAATTTACTTTCGTTTCAGGCAAAAGATTTCTCATACATAGAAAATAGTGTAAAAAATAGGAGAGATAATAAAGATTATTTTCAGAGTAACAGAAATGATTTAGCACCACTAGACTTACTTGAAGAAAATGTTTAAGAATATAGTTTAAGGCCCTGGCTAGTATAGCTCAGTGGATTGAGCACAGGCCTGCAAACCAAACAACCACGGTTCGATTCCCAGTCAGGGCACATGCCTGGGTTGCAGGCCAGTTCCCAGCGGGGGACGCACCAGAGGCAACCATACGTTGATATTTCCCTCTCTCCTTCCCTTCCCCTCTGAAGATAAATAAATAAAATCTTTTTAAAAAAAGAATACAGTTTAGGCAGGAAAAATAATCCTGTATGTACTGACACATAAGACAAGCAAAGAAAGTGATAAATATGTCTGTAAACAACATGTAAGAATATATAAGGTAATAATAACATTCTGGGGTGTTTAAAAGAGTAAAATTAAAGTACATGATGGCAATAAAGTATAAAGGAAAGAAAAGCATAAATGGAGTATAGTGGTTTAAAGTTATAATGAAGCCAGGCTTGTCCCAGGAATGCAAGGTTGGTTTAACACTCTAAAATTAAATAACGCTTGGTGATTGCTGAGGGGAAGAGGGTAGAAGGGGGCTAAATGGTAATGGAAAAAATAAAACAAAGATCATATATTTAAAAATAAATATAATTAAATATAATGCAATACACTACGCTTAAAGATTAAAGAATAAAAATGATGAGCATCTCAGTAGAAGAAAAGATTATAATCTAATAGAATTCCACATTACTTCATGCTTTTAAAGAAATTCTTTCAGCAAACTAGAAACAGAAAGGAATTTCCCTAACCTTATAAAGGAATGTACAGGGAGCCTACAGCAAATGTTATACACAGTGACAAAATGTTGGGCCTTGTCCGTTTGAGGTTGGGAAGAGGATCCCTGCTCTCACTGCCGCTATTCACTGATGCCCAGGCAATCCCAGCCAACTCCACAATGCGAGAAAATGAAGTAATTACAGTGATCAAGAATGAAAAACCAAAGCTGTCATTATCTGGAGTTGATATCATTGCATAGATTGAAATCCCAAAGAACCGTTGATAAATTGGTTCCCAGAGGCCACCTGCATTCTCTACCTCATGGCTCCCTCTGTCTTTAAAACCAGCAACCAAGCATGTCCCTGACACCGAATCTCCCCGGTGCTCAAGTCTCTTTCATTAGGAAGAGCCCTGTCAGGTTTCAGGGTTCACCTAATTAGGCCAGGCCCACCTGGGGTAATCTATTCTCACATTGGACAGTGCCACATATAGCCTAACCTAGACATTGGAGTCACTGTCCCATCATGGTCACATAAAGGGTGTGTGTACCAGGGTGTAGGGAACTTGGGGCCATGTTAGAATTCTGCCCACCACATCAACTAATTTGCCCCACTTATTTAGAATCAAGCTAGAATTTTGAGTTTTCTATTTTTTATTTATCTTTTAGCTCATAGTATGGACTAGACTTTTATGAGGTTATATACATTAGCTTACTTAATGTCTTAACAATGCTACAAAGTAGGTACTATTATCCCCAGTTTATAGATAAAAATATTGAATTTTATTTTATTTTTTTAAGATTTTATTTATTTATCTTCAGAGGGGAAGGGAAGGGAAGGAGAGAGGGAGAGAAATATCAATGTATGGTTGCCTCTCGTGTATCCCCTGCTGGGAACTGGCCTGCAACCCAGGCATGTGCCCTGACTGGGAATCGAACCGTGATTGTTTGGTTCGCAGGCCTGCACTCAATCCACTGAGCTGCACCAGCCAGGGCTTTTTTTTTAAATATTGAATTTTAGATTCATGACATAATTTTTCTAGGTTTACCCACATATAAACAGGAAAGCAGAGATTCAAACCAACCCCAGTCCACCTTCAGAGTCCTCCTTAACTGCTAAGCTAAACGGTCTTATTTTGCCCGTGTTCATATTTGTGGTCTATCAGAGAAGCCTTCCTCTCTCATCCTCAGCTGGTCGTGCCCATTGGAGTCTGTTCTCATAATAAGTGCTTATTAGTCTTATCTTCTATTGTCATAAGCTTTCTTCCACACATTTGTCTTGGAATTTGTGGATTTCCCTGCACAGCCTTCTCACTGGCTATCTGTTTTACATAATCATATCATTCAAACAAAACCTTGCAAACCTCAGTGATGGTGTATAATCACTTCTAATAACAAATTTATCTTATTTATACTTTTATACAAAATTTTAAGATATAGAACACAGAACATTTTAATGTTCAGTTTAATTTTTAGTGTCCCACTAGATTCAAGTTACGACCCTTTGAGCTTTGGCCCACTGTCCCAAAGACTGTTACTGCATAAGAAATCACCACAAACCAGGGGCACGAAATAACAACCGTTGTACTATGCTCAGAGATTCTGTAGGACGGGAATTCAGGTAGAGCATCGCAGGGGTGGCAGGTGTCTGGTGTGTAATGTCTGGGCAACAGCTAGGGTGATTCAGATGATGGAATGATGCAAATGCATTTGGTCTGGAGTAATCTGGAGGCTTCTTCACTCAGTGTCTGAATCCCGTACGAGGCTTGGCTGAGCCAGGGCTGTAAGCAAGAACATCTACCTGTAGCCTCTCAGTGGTTCTTAGGCTTCTCACAGCATGGTGTCTGTGTTCCCAGAGGGGGCTTCCTGAGAAGGTGTGACCAGAAAGAATGCACTCTCCAAGACCTAAGCAGAAGCTGCAGAACCCAGAGCTTCTTCTGATGGAGGCTCATAAGTCAAAAGTCACTTCTGCTGCATTCTCTTGGTTACAGCAAGTCACTAAGGCTGGCCTGGATTCAAGGGAGGGGAACTACACTCCATCTATCAATGGGACGGGGACAAGGGCATATTGCAGAAGAGTACCTGTCATGAGAAACATGGTGGCATCCCTCCTTAGAAGATATGATCTACTACATCCACCATTGGATTCTCTGTTGATTTATGACACAAGTTTCTACATGCAATCTGTTTGGGGTTGAATTGTCCCCCCCCAAAAAAGGTACATTAAAGTCCTAGCGCCTTGTTTGGAAATAAGGTCTTTGCAGATTAATCAGGTTAAGATGAGGTCATTGCGATGGAGCTTGCATCCAACATAACTGGTACTCTTAAAGAAGAGGAGAGAGGCACAGAGAGGAGAAGGCCATGTGCAGACACAGTCACACACAGAGAAGACTTCCCGAGGAGGTGGAGTCAGGGGTTGGAGTGACGCAGCCGCAAGCCAAAGAATGCCTGGAGCCACTGGGAGCTGGAAGAGGCCTGGTTAGACTCTCCCCTAGGTCCTTCAGACACCTTCCAGCTGTGGCCCTGAAGACACCTTGACTTTGGAGTTTCCACCTCCAGAACCACAAGAGAATAAAAGTCTGGGGTTTTAAGACACTCAGTTTCTGGTACTTTGTTTTGGCAGCCCTGGGAAAGTAATACAAAATCCCCCCATTTTTTAACACAAATACTACATACACCATTCTACAACTTGCTTTTTTTCATGTATATGTGTTTATATTTCATTATATCCAAATGTAAATTTTTCTTTCCTTCTTCCTAACATTTTTTTCATCTGAAGACATCAATATTGTTACCAACTCACTTCCTGAACACTTCGACTTGATGAACACAGGACCGATTCTTTCCATGCCCAGTTCTTTCCTCTCCTGGTCTCCGCAGGGTTTTGTTAAATGGTCCTCCCTTAGCATGTTTCTTCTTCCTGCTCTGATCGTGAGCAGTCAAATTTGTATGGCTGCAAGAAACAAAATCAAGCCATTTTCCTGTCCCACTTTGGAGAAATCTTCATTATTCACCCCGTTTTATATCCCATCAGCTGAGCCAATTCTACATGTTCTCTAAAGGGCTATGGCTCACACCCCAACTTCTGGTACCAACACCTCATTTAGAACTCTTTTGCTTAAAGTAGTAGGGTGTAACTTGAACTAGACTTTCATTACCAGGATGCAGGAGTCTTCTATGGAGCCTGAGGACAAGTGTGGAACTAAGCCTCACAGGGATTTAAGCAAGACCCAGAAATACACAAGGAAGCCAGAAAGTACTCTGTCTCCCACTTTATTTTTTTCCCTGTGTGTGCTGTGCAGGCCACTTGCTCTAGGTAGCCTGGTATTCCCTGCTTCCTTGTCCCACCCTGGAAGACAGCCACGCCTTAGATCCCGGGATCATTTCACTGCAATTCCAATTGCACGCAGAGGTGAATTCTGTCTCTAATTCCCAATTCCAAATTACCCACTGAGAGAATCTAACCGACTCACTTTGGTTCAGGGGGCCATTCCAGATCTAAGCAACTGGAGCCGGGGGGAGAGTCACAGACAGAGTCCACGGCAGGAGAGGACGCATGTGAGAAAGGGTGAGAGGAAGAGGCCTTAACGTTCACAGTCCATAGGAAACAACGTGACACATCTTTTCAGACTTCCTTTTCGTTCAAAAGTTAGGTGTCACCTCACACCTGTAAGAATGGCTATTATCAACAAGACAAGTAATAACAAGCGTTGGAGAGATTGCGTAGAAAAAGTAGCCCTCATTCCCTGCCAAGGGGAATGTAAACCGGTACAGCCACGGCGGAAAACAGTATGGAAGTTCCTTTAAAAATTAAGAATAAATATATGACCCAGCAACCCCTCTCCTAGGTATCTACCCGAAAAACTTGAAAACATTTACTCCCAAAGATATTTGCACCCTTATGTATATTGCAACATTATTCCCAGGGGCCAAGACATGGAGACAAGGGAATTTCCTGCGATAGAGGACTGGATAGAGGAGATGCGGTCCGTCTGCACAGCGGAATGCTACTCGGCCGTAAGAAAACGTGGAAGGCTGCCATCTGCGACAATGCGGAAGAATCTTGAGAATGACGCGCTAAGGGAAATGCCAGTGAGAAAAAGCTGCTAGGTACCATATTATTTCGCTAGTAAGTGGGATATGAAACTGAAACTCATGGACACAAACAACGGCATGGCAGTTACCCGAGAAAAGGGGAGTGGAGGGAGGGTAGTAAAGGGTAAAGGGGGCCAGATATATGCTGACAAATGAAGATGTGTGTATTGGTGGGCACACAGTGCCATATACAGATGATGGACCATGGAACTGTACGCCTGAAACATACATAATTTTGTTAACCAATGTCACCCCAATAAATCTAAATAAAATAATATAAATAGAAAGAAACCAACAAAAAAGACAGTTTTCATGTGCATATACTTTTGGGGTATTGTGTACTGGACTAGTTCAATGTTACAAAAGGGTGAGATCAGAGTGAAATAAAGAACAGCTTTGGAACTAGAGTGCAGATATCTTTGAATGTTACAAGTATTAATCAATTTTTCTCTGAGGCAAAACACCCTTGTCCAAGATTGAAGAAACATATCTATAATAAATGTTCACTGAATTTAAATTAATTAAATCTTCAAAATTTGCCCTGCCTGAGGGGGGGATAAAAAGTTATGTTTCAGCCTCTTTTCTCCCTGGGCGTCTCCCTTTTGTTTCTTTCTTCCCAGCAGCACCCAGCCACCCTGGCCTCTTCTTGCTTCTCCCTGGTTTCCCTAGAACTTCAGATTCCCATTCCTCGCCCTCTGTCCTCCGAGCTCTTGGTGCCAGCCTTTGTCTGCATGTTGGCGGTGACTGTGGAGGGAGAAGGAAGAGCCTGAGAATGGAGGAACATCACACTTAGCAGCGTCTCCTTCCTAAAAGAGTCATGTCCATAAAAGGAATTCAGGTGAGCAAGAGTTCTCCATCCGTTACATCTATTTATTCATTCGCCCTTGATGTTTCATCTCTGTCTTCTCAAAAACTATTGGAGGCACCTCCCCTCATCTCCATACCTTCATCTTCACTCCTTCTTCCCTTTCTGCACTTTTCCTCTGTAGCATTATGTGCAATGCTAGCCTTAAATGCTTACACTTAGTCTTAGCACTTACGGGAACTGTGGATCCCATTCTGAACATTACTTCCTGCCCCGCCTTTAAACCTCCAACTTCACACTTGAGGAAGATAATGGGAAATGTTATGGTGTCTTGGATGGGGTTCTCTGGAGGCTCTGAGCTGGAGAGTTGTGTGCAGGTTTGCAGGTGACACTCCTGTAAGGACGTCCAGATCTGCAGTGCAAGAGGCCCACCCTGAAAACAGTTGCAACTGAGGCCTCTGCCCACCCTACAACATACTATAGAGGTGGGGTGTCTCTTCAGAGTCATCCAAGAACCAGGGAGCTAGGTTCTTGTGCTCCTCAACTAACCAATCATTAACCATGAGACATCCTCTGGGAGGGGGCGTAATCTTGGCCAAAGCAGTTTCCTACAGCCAAGGGTGATGCTCATCCAGGGATGCAGCTGTGAGCTGTCAAAGCTGACTCTCCTGCCTCTGAAAATGAGACCAGTTACCATGAAGAAAGGATCTTGCCTCTGCACCAGAGGCAAACACCAGAGTAGCCATTATGTACATGGTATCACAGGATGGTCAGTGACCTGACAATCAGGAGATGTGTGCTTTGGTCCTGGCGCTGCCAAAACTGTGCATCCTTAGACAGAGTACTTGATCTCTATGGAGCCTTGTTGCCTCAGTGATGAAATAAGAGGATTGCAGCACAGTTCACGGGTATCTGCTCTTAGAGCAGCGATCCCACACGAACATGGAGAGAGCACGAGGGATGTAGTCACAGTAATGAAACATTCAACACTTAGGAGGTACTTTACAGTATTGATTAATTAGCCCCAATTTAAAGTAAGTTTATCTATATGCACTAATTTTAAAGTTTGGTAAGTAATATTATAAGGTAACAAAAGGCAGGTTGCATAAGAGGTATGTTGGCAATAAGTCACACAAAACAAAATTACATATAAAACATAATTGTGTGTTAGTGTCTGGAGGGACCAACACCAAAGTAACACCCGTGATTATCACCAGGAAGGTTCCAGAATTGAGGTGGAGCAGGATAGGGGAGGAAGGAAAGTGAATTCTTTCATGTTATATAACATGCATTTTTTAACAGACACACATTAGTTTTGAAATTACAAATAAAAAGAAGAAAGTATGAAGTAGATTAACATAAGGTGACTGAATGTGAGCTCCAAGATTCCAACTCCGAAATTTCATGATTTTAAGGCCACTCCTCTATTTTTCTTCCACCTCCCTCCCCGGGACAGCTAGCCACCAAAATGCTGGTAATCCTATCAATCCCAACAGGACGGGGAGTTGACCTTGGCAGCAGATCCAGCCAGAAGGGATAGAGGAGGTGAGAAACAAGAAACAGAAATAATCTTAACAGCGACTGCCTCTCAAATTTAAATGTGTTAGCTTAGGAAACCTTAAAAACCATTTGACTGATATGTCCTCTCCACTGAACTCTAATCTTGATTCAGTAGATGTGGCAGTAGCAAGAGGTATTAAAATGGGAACCGCTTCACATACACGTTTGCTGAGTCACACAGGTCTTTGACAAAGAGCCTGGACTCTTAATGTAGAAAGGAACGTTAGGCCCCAAAATGTGATCACTATCTTGGCAGTAATCTTCAAATATGTGTAAATTCTTCTCATCAGGCATTCTTGATTTCCACCCTTTAAAAAATAAGCTGTTAAAATGCTGCAGTTAAAGTAATTATTGTACATCACCCCTGAAGTACCCTAAAAATGAAATATTTTGAAGAAAGAGTTTATGCACGCACCAAATAATATTTCTAACTTATAAATGCTGAAACCCTCTCACACGTAGGCAGGCACAGTGTGGAAATTCACCTTTAACTACTTTGCTAATGTACAGAATGTCGTAATACTCTCCAAAAATTAAGCCAAAGAAGGGAGGACTGCCTCCTCTCCCTGCCAGAATGGGAATGTTTAGGGCAGAAGGCTCCTTAAAGTGAAGAAAAGGGTCAGACCCAATTAAAACTGCAAAGGAAACTTCGGAAGAACGAATGCCATTAGCCCAAACTGGAATGTGGCCAAAACACAGGGTAATACTTCAACTCTTAGAAAAAGTGCCAGGGGGATATTTAACAGCTGCAGGTGGCCCAGTGCGCTCTCCTAAGTCTCATCAGAAAAGTCATTTACAGCAACAATATTCACCAAGGTAAAGTAATATTACTTGACAAATTGCATAGTCAGTTACTACGTTTAAACCCTGACATCTGTCAGGTATCAGTGGAAACTGCTTCTCTACAGGACAGTAAACAGAGAAATGCCACGCTTCTGTTGTTCAGCAAGCTTAGAGCACTGGACACAATTGTCATTTAAACCCAGCATTGGCCTTTCCTTAGATGAAAAACCAATTATTGTTTTGTCCAGTAAACTGAGCCTGGATATAAACATGTTCTCAATTTTCCTTCGATATTTTAGAAAGTTTAGGAAATCCTTACCAAGATTTTATTCCCCACAATATTTTCCCACTATAGGCTTACTTTAAATGACTTTGATCAGTTTTATATATTTTCCATAATCTTCCTGAGAATAAGCCTGACCAGTTTTTAAAATGTCTCAATTCATATTGTGCAGTATTATATAATACATTTTCTTATTTTGTTCTTAATTTATTTTAAAGTTAATTTATATTGCTTCACTTTTTTGAAATGTTTTCACTTTTATTGAGACATAGTTGACATATATCATTGTATCAGTTTATGGCAAACAGCATAATGGTTTGATTTGCATATATTGTGAAATGATTGCTACAGTAAGTTCAGCTGACATGCTTCTTCTCATAGAGACACAATAAAAACAAAAGAAAGGAAGGAAAAAAATTTTCCCATTGAGAAATCATAGGGTTTACTTTCTTAACCGCTTTCCTATATATCATACAGCTGTAGTTGCCCTGTTGTACATGACATCTTACATATCTTATGCTGGAAGTTTGGACCTTTTGAATACTCTCTTCTAATTTCCTGTGCCCCACCCCGACCCCCACTCTCTGCCTCTGACCTCTTTTTTTCTCTAAGTTTGTTTGTTTGAGATTACACATAAGTGAGATCATACAGTATTTATCTTTGTCAGACGTATTTCACTTGGCATAATGCCTTTGAGGGCCATCCATGTTGTCACCAATGGTTGGATTTCCTCTTTTTTAATGGCTGAATAATATTCCTGTATATATCTTATTTTTAGATATATCTATAAATATATCACAACTTCTTTATCCCTTCATCTGCCTAGGTTGGACACTTAGGCTGTTTCCAATGTCTTCATCTCTCTCATTTCTTTACTTATCTTTAAATCTCTCTATTTGTCTCTCTACCTCCTCCCTCCCTCGCTCCCTCTTCGCCCCTCCTGGGGCTGCAAGAGAAACACTTTGTGAACTTCCATAGGGAGGTGATGGAAAACGCAGGCCTGTTAAGTGACATAACACATCCATTCTTGAATCCTGCAAAGGATATTATGTGAGCAAATGCACAGAGTGAAACCTAAAAAAGGTTTGTTTTAAAATGTTGAATGCTTGAGAGCTCTGCTTTTACCTGCTGTGATTTAAAAGGCTAGAGGCCTCATTTTGAGCCACTAAAATTCAAAGTGACAGAAACCTACAAATTTTTATTGCTGTGCATTTAATAAAATTTACATTTACAAGCTGTCAGTTTGAAATGTGGAATAACTGGCACTTTCTCATTCAGACTAGCAGATTTGGTTGTATTTGGGGTTCATTACTACCTACTTACGTGTTCCTTAAATAGTCAGAATAATCCTTCAATCTACGACTTTTGATATCTCTTCGTTCAGCACTGCACAAAAACACCATTGAATCTGCAGTAAGGTCAACAAAAGGAATTTATTGTGCTCCCGTAAAGCAAGGCGTAATTAAGAGCCCCCTTTCTGCTTGTTTTAATGTGCTAATACGAGAACATTAGAACCGAGGAACGGCCAATTGCTAGGTGTCTGCAGCAGCTGCCTGGGTTTTTGGTAATTTACTTACTCAATTATGTCGACTCTCTTAAATCCACAACACTGGTGGGTGGTAAGTTAGAGGGATAATAAAAAACATGGAGTGGGAAACGCCTTTAATGCATGTTTTATGTGCGTCTTGGGTAACATTTTCTTGTTTGTTTGCTCTCGAGAACAAGAATTAAAGATTGTAACTTTAGGAAACTCAGCACAGGAATAAACGTGCATGGGTTTAAGACACCTCTAAAAATTATGAGATGTCTAATAATCCTATGACGATGTGGTCTGTTCTGAAAAAGAATATTAAACCAAATGTTTGACTCCGTATTACAAAAACAGATTATCTAATGGCTTCCAAAGGGGAAATATGAGAAGGACCGTTCATAAAGTTTCTTAATAGTAATAAATTATACACACTTCCTTATTCTCTACGTAAACGGAAAGACAAAGAGAGACTCTGAGGTAGAGGACGCGCTCTCACAGCCGTAGGAGGGCCACACTTCAATCAAATCTCTGCCAATGGTTTCGTTCTTCTCAAGTGAGCACCAGAAAACATGCTCACGACACTTGTAAAATACCTAACTTTTCTTCATATTTAAAGAAGCTTTGAATGCCAACCTCAGGGCCTCATTTCTTTAGAATGCATTTGTTTTGTATGCAGGTCAAAATACAAGTTAGGTCAAAAGGCCCAAAGTGGAAAATTCACCCTGATTCTCCTTGCCATTATTCAAATATGAAAAATTAAATTGTTGAATGAAATGCAAATTACTGACTAACCTTGAATATTCAAATGGCCTCACTTCAGATTTCATTTCAGTTATCTGTATAACCGTGGCATTCATATAAAAGGGCAACCGAAAAATGTTGATATAATTTCAGAGTTGGAGAAGAGATTTAAGCAATTCTCTTCAAATGTCAAAATTAATGTAATATTCATCATCCATTTTCTTTTCAGTTAAAGTCCCCCAAAATTTCTTTGATAAATCAAATAATCTCCAGTTTGCAGATCAAAAATTGCAGAATAATTTACAAATATATTAACCTGCAAATTCAATATTCTTAAACTTTCCACCTCAGAACTTTTTGTCTTCTTTTAGACAAGGTGGCATAATTAAAAATGATAGAGAACAAAAATACCCTACCCTACTTTGTATAATTACTTTTCAGTGATTGTATATAAAATCATTTTTATCTTTTGCCCCAAAGAGAAAATTTTTTCATTTTGGTTTCAAGGGAATTGAAGGCATAAAATATTATATTATACCCAATTAAGTCTTATGCCATGTTATATTCAGTAATACAGGCCCCTTTCTAAGTTTTCAAAAGCAATTTATGCCTCATTTTTCTTTTTAGTTGCCAGAAGTGAATTAAAAAGTTTGGAAGGGCGCCTATGAAATTTTGTTTTTAAAATGAAAAGTGAAACCTGAAAATGGCTATGAGGCTACAAAATGACAGAAAACATGTAAAAGACATCTTTTCTCCTTTTTTATTTTCCTAATAATGAAGCCACTGAACTAGAGGGACCCTATTGAGTTTTCATTGCAAAGATCACTGAACTAGCTTCTCTCTGAATTCTGTGTGCTCACGACATCCAACCCGAGCTACTGGATTCTCTGAATTCTCCGACTAAGTCTAGTCTGAAAGAATACGCCCTGCTCAGAAAATGTAGACAAAAATAATATCTGTAACACAGTAAAATGGTTTCACCCTCTAAAAGCCTGACAACATAATCATCTTATGATAAACCTAGCAGTGACATATCTGAGATAACACATGCCAGTGACCCATCTACTACAATTTAGAATTTAGAAAGAGGATCTTTTGCCCTCATTCATCAGTTCAGAGCACGCTTAGGCAAAACAGGAATGCTTCCACGCTCACCCACGTTCTGACACTTCGTTTCAACGTCCGGTTACGTGCTAGGTCTGTTGGTCTAACGTATGCATTGGATATGTCAGGTCTACATTAATTAACTGCTTGTCTTCAAGATAACTGAACTCTAAGTAACTAAAATAACACCAATATTAATATAATTGTATTTACTAAGCTTCCACTATACCCTCCTGCCTGACATAAGTATTGGAATTATAAGTCAGCCAGGTCTGAACAGCAATCTTCAAGAAAATTGCTTTAAATTGGCCTTCATTAGCGCTCACGGCACTGCAAAACAACTCCAAGTGCATGCCTTATGGAAGGTAAGCCAGTAGCAATAGCTGCCTATTAAAAGGGCAGCCATTTACCTGCTCAACCAGCATTTGCCACATTCTAGAAATACTATTCAATAAAGACTCTTCAACCACGGAATAATCCTGCTATTTCTAAGTATTGGAACTATTATGACCAAATTTAAAATTGCATCCTTCTACGGCATGGATATTAATTCCAGTCTACTTTTTTTTTTTTTCAATTTTAGGGAATTGGAGATTATAATTGAACTTTAAAATTTCCTTTACATAATGTTGTTCCTGGGTTATAAAAAAATTCGTACCACACAGTAACAAAGAATAAAGGAACTCAAACTTGCACAGAAAACTCAAACTCATTTAGATACCAACACCAAGAAGAAAATGTATTTGCAAGGGAAGAAAAAAATCTTTCTGTGTCTTAGCCTGGCTTTGAAGAGCACGCTCTGTCTTGACATCTGCATAGTAGAGGGAGTTTAATTTCCTTGGTCAACTATCCTTCCTGAAAATCCTGTGTGGGCAGACTTGGAAATGGAAGGAATTTTTCTTGGGGATTAATTCGCAGCTCTTCTTAACACTCAATATGCTGAATATCTTCAGTACAGAAGCCAGGGAATTTGCCCCTTGGAGTTACACTCCTTAGCAAACAAATGTTAAAGAGAAATGTTTTCAACAGAAAAAGGCCACATGAAATCTATCAGACACATGAAATAATCTGATATGAAATTGAGATACCATGAAGGGTCCCCCTTGGGCTCCCTCTGGCTTACAGCTCGGAAGACTGCCTGCCTTACATCCTTTATATCGGCATTTCCATTTCTGAACCTCACCCCTGGTTCTGTTCCAAAACCTAACATTTCAAAACAGAACAGTAAAGTAAAACATTTTGGGCCTAGCAAGTAAGACCACCTTCTTGAGTGCCAGGTAATTTTTCTCAAAGTCTAATTTCATAGCCAATTCTTCCATTCCAACTTGAACCATTTAATTTAGTAAACATTTTTTTAATACAAGTTTCTGTGAATTCATGTCTGTTCAGTGAAACATGGCTATTCATGTCAGTAGAGGGATACAGCTTAGAGTGGTGGCTAAAATTTGGATCTGAAAGTCAATTGATCCCAGTTCCTCTATCGACTATCTATGTAGCTAGAAGGAAGTTCCTTATACGTGCAAAGGCTGGATTTGGGTAGGGATAATAACAAAGATTTTCATAATAGCAAATGAAATCATGTTTGTAAGGCACCAGCACAATGTCTAGAATGTGAGAAGCACTCAGTGATGGTGGCTGTTATCTCCACGTTTGATTTGACCATTTAAAAAAATTACGTGAAATAGTTTTAGACCAAAATGGCCAGTCACAACTTTTAAAGCTTTCTCAATGTGCAGTTCAAATTTTGATTGCTCTGTCATAGACTGCCTCAACACCTCGGGTAAAATGTAAAAACCTAGACCATTCATAAAACATGACCCCACCACCGTCCCCACACACACAGCCAGGTTTTTTTCCCCTCCAAAATATCTGGACATCTGTTCCTATAAACAGGACAGAAAGTGACAAATGGCATTTTCCAGTTTTCTTCAAAGGCCTTTGCTTTGTGGTATTTTCCTTCTTGTGCCATTTGGTTTACATGCAAATGGCATAAGAAGGACAAAGTATTTTAAACATTTATTTCAAGATTTATCTTGAAGCTGACTTTATTTTTTTTCAGAATAGTCCACTGTCAAGTCCAACTCTCAAGCTTGCTCTTTATTCTAATTCCAGAGTCACACAAGTTACTTTTCTGCTAGATACTTAATCTTAAAAAAAAAGCTAAGAAAAAATATATATGGAAAGTAAGTGCATAGTGTTTTCCACTTCTCTTGAAAGCATTAGCAATTGTTAATGTAAGTAAGGTAAATCAATGCTCTCCACTGCAGCACCCATCAAGACCCAGGACTGTTTACTGCTATGCCAATCTACCTGTTCTTTACTGAGATACCCATTTCAAGGGATCTAATTACCTTATTAAAATTATTTCCAATTTTAAGATTAAGACTAAAGGACTATAGAAATCCAAAATAAAAGCCATGAGTGGCTCATCGTTCGAGTAGGTGAGAATGACTTCAAAGTCATTGGCACTAAGGAGAGAACTGGGTGCTCCACTGAGGGAGCAGGGCGACTTTAATTTAGGGTTCATATTTGTAAGACAAAGTTGAGAGGACAGCCTAGGCTAACCAATGGCAAAAAAATACACCCCCCATGTAATGAAGGAGTTGGCACGTGGTCTCTGCAAAGACTGGCTAAAGAAAGGCAGCACGAGTCAAGAGCTTCCTTCTGTCCTGGGGCCAGGGCCACTGTGAAATGCAGTTAATGTTAGGCCTATAGACAACACCGATTTGGCCAGTTTACCCGTCTCCCTGCCACTTTCTGCTTGCCTCCCTCCATTCAGGGAGGTAGGGACTCCAGAAGTCAATGGGAGTTCAGGCAATGTGAGCATGTGTATAGCAAGCCCATACAGCCCAACCAGGCCCATAAAAGCCAGGAAATGAACAAGTTCAAGTTCTCATAGTGTGTTAATGTGCCCACAAATGTACCTACTTTATACATTTAACAGCTCATGTAGTAATGAAAATGCTATGTACAACATATAGCTGCATGTGCAAGGTGGGGTAATTAATATGCCTATATGTGCTGCTTAATTGTTTCATTCCCTGTGTTTTTGGTTAATGTAACACTCTGCAAATTTTTATATAAATAGTTTATATTTTATATGGAATTCCACATAAAAAAAACCAAGGGGGAATGACGAATAAGGGAAAATTCTAATGGTATTCTTGTTCAATTTCATAAGCTCGATATTCTACCCCCCTCCTTTTCCCCTATAAGCTGCCAATATATTGACACAAAACTTTCAGTCCTAGCATGGTCACTCAGCAAGTGAATAGCTGGCTTAGCAAAAGAAAAAGGATAGTTCCAAATCTGTCGGAATTAACATTTTACATTTTCACTCATTTCTCAGCCAAGCCATCTTTGCAAAACAGCCAGATATCAAGCTTGACATTTTGAAGTCCAAGCATGTTTGAATTGTCAGTTTGAAAACTGGGGAAGCCTGGGATAAAAAGCTGAATTTTAAAAGTTTTCGCTATTACTAGTGAGGTCTGGAGTT
>PVKM010002798.1:0-61967 GCA_004027735.1 Carollia perspicillata
GCTCTGTTCGTTCATTTGGGCCATATTTCTTTGTCTTGGTGCACCTGTTACGCTGTAAGGGGCAGAGTCTTAGGTATTCACCAGGGCAGGGCAACACACGTTACTGTGTTGTAGCTCTGTATGTAGGGGAGGGGTCCGAGAGGAAGCAATGACTTGTTTGGCTCTCCTCTGGCTTCTAGTTATTTTTCCTGCTACCCACAAGCAAATTGGGCCCTTCTGGTGCTGATTCCTGGCTGGGTAGTTTGTGTACGTTCTAGGACCCCCATGGTTTCCTGCAAAGAACTCTCCTATGAGTCTGGCAGTTTCTCCCACCGATGCAACCCCACAGGTTTTTTCAGTTAGAAGCTTTAAGGTTTTATTTTTCTGGGCTAGAACCCTGGGTTTCACGGTCTGCCTCGCTCCCCAATTTTCCTCTTGGTTTATCTGCATGCAAATGTGGGACCACCCACTCCACCAGCCACCACAGGCCACCTCATTCTGTCCAATAGCCTCCACCTTGCCGTGCATCCTCTCTGTCCCAGCTGCTTATCCCCACCCCTCCTACCAGCTGGAAGGATATTTCTTCTTTAATTCCTTCACTGTGGGACTTCCATACAGTTCAATTTTTTGGCAGCTCTGGCTGTTTTTTGTTTTTAAATTTGTTGTTGTCCTTCTTTTGGTTGTGGGAGGAGGCACAGTGTATCTACCTATATCCCCATATTGGCCAGAATTATTTTATACTTTATTATCAAAGATGCCTTGATTTAGGCTCCTTAAAACTGCTATTATATTTTCATACTTTAAGAAGTTTGCAATTCACAACAGAAAGCCCTGTTTAAATATATTGATGTAGCTGTACTTCTTTTTAAAAGCTTTAATTATAAAATAACCTCTCTTGTTGTTTATGGTTACAAAATTAACAAATGTACATTTTAGAATGATTCTAAAGTGCAAAAAAGTATAATTTTAAAAATCCATAATTTCTCAATCAGTATTTTATTTTGCTCGTTTATTTTCTCTGTGAAGATGCAAATAACTAAACACTATAATTCTTTATTCATTTATTGAATCATGATTATTCCCTCAAGCCTTCAAATTTCTTTAAATAAAGCGGACTTTATCTAACTAGTCACCATTATCAAACACTGGATTTATACATCTATTTCTATGTTGCCAAGACTTTTATCATGTGTTGAAATTTATCAAATATTTTCTGTGCCTATTAAAGTGATCATTTTCCCACTATTTTTTTAATACCTGTCATAATACTTTGTATATTGCTAGATGTGATTTGCTATTTATTGTACAAGGTGGGGCAAAAGTAGGCTTATAATTGTTTATATGGGAAATAATGCAACAGTACATAACAATACAAGAAGAAACTGTTTCACACAGAACTGGAAACCTTTTGCCCCACCCAGTATTATTTCACTTTTTGCATTTATATTCATAAAATAAATTTAAACATAGCTTCTTTTCTTAAGACAACCATGTCAATTTTAGCACTGAGGTTATAATGGCTTGAAACAAATTGGTAAGTGATTCTTTTTTTCTATTTTATAAAAAGTTTGTAGTAAGACTGGTTTTACTTAATCCCCGCCACAATTTCTTTATCCATTTAAGTGTTGATGGACACTTAAGTTGTTTTCATGTCTTGGCTATTATAAATAATGCTGCATATGTATGTGTGTATACACACACTGATTATATACATACACACAATGAATTATTATTATTCAGCTACAAAAATAATGAAATCTTACTACTTGCAGAAACATGGATAGATCTTGAAGGCATTATGATAAGTGAAATAAGCGAGACAGAAAAAGACAAATACTATATGACCTTTCTTATATATGGAATCTTAAAAACAAAACACCAAGCTCCTAGATACAGAGAACAGACTGGTGGTCGATGGAGGTGGAGAGTGAGAGGTGGAAGAGATAAGTGAACCGTTCCCAGTTTCTTTTTTCACTTAAATAAATTGAATATTTTATAATTTCAAAAAAGAAACAAATAAATCCTGCACCTGACCAGGAAAAAATAGCAACAACAATAAAGAATCAATATACTATTTCATTCAATTTCAACAAATTAAGTTATTCTTTGGGAAAAATTTAGTATCATGTTTTTCTAATAAACCACTAGAAACTACTTGAAAATATAATTTGTCCTGCTCTTAACACAGTCAGTCATGGTTAGTAGTCTTTAATGAAGCAACATTATTGTTTCATATCTAAATTGTGTGGTATGGAAAAGTTAGATGCTACATATTCACCATCCTCTTCCTGAACTCGAAACCCAATTCTATTCTAAAGGCTCATTCTATCAGTCCCAAACCATTTAATAAGCATATGCTATAAAACTACACTTTTAATAATTCCTGAAAGTTTCTAAATTACAGGAAATGTTTTACTCCATTTCTACCTTAAAGATAACCAGTAGTAGTAGGGTTCTAAAAATAACCTGAATACTGACTGCAACAGAGACGATCATAGAACCTGTTTTCAGTTTCAAGGGAAATTCTTAAGATCCTAAAATATTATGAGTAGTCTTAAAGCTTTATAGTCTAACACCTGCAACTGAAGGTTCAGAGGTTTTGACTTTTGGTTTTAACATAACCTTAGACGTTCTCTAGTTTGGGTACTAGTGAGCTACAAGGACAAAATGAGTGAAGGCAACACAACATAAACCAATGAATTACTCTACAGTTTGATCCTCATATAATAGAGAAGATTTTCAATTCAGAAACAATATTTTTTATAATTGAAGTATTTATAATACTTCATAGTATTATAGTATTATTCAGGAATAGTACTTATAGCTATAACTTATTCAGTTCTTTCTATGTGCCAAGTAATATTTCCAGTAATTTAAATGTATATACTATTAATTCATCTAATACAATGATTCCTTGTGGGAGGATTAACATTCCCATTTAACAGATGAAGAGACTAAGGATTAGTAGCTTACTCATGGGTATAAAAATTCAAATGCAGGCAATGTGATAATTATTCTTACCTACTTCTTACCACTCTTAACCTATATTATATATAGCGTAGCACAGTACAACAAGTGGTAATGCAAAATAACTAAAGAAAATTTTTTTAAAAATAGAGAGAGCTATTTATTTTATAGTGCAACAACTTTTAAGTGCTATTACTATTAAGTGATCACATTCCCAGGACAAATAAAAACCCCCACCTTTCTCACAATGTATTATAGTTGGTGAAGATGATAGAGAATTTAAATAGGAGCACATGGCAGCTGAATAGATGCCTTTAATATATTAACTGAGTGTTCTAGCCTTCCTTTTCCTTGATAAAGGTGGAACATTTGCCCTACTGTTAAAATGACCAATTATCATTACTTAAGGTCTTTACTCAAAAATGCAGTGAAAAGCAGTTGGCTTTTCTTAAGGTTAAATAAATTAGAATTTGGAAAAAAGAAGAAAAAATGGGGCTCAAGCAGACAAGTTTATATACGTGGGGGAAAAAAGCCAGATGGAATTAGTTATGGTACAAGCAGTGGGAGCCACCGGATACGCAACAGTAGGTTGAGGGAAATTCCCCAGGGGCAAGATGAAAAGGGAATGATGGGAAATAGTAGACAGTGACACAGAAGTGAAACTGGGCAAAGGCTCCCTAAATCAGCTGCCAGAAAATACTTCTGCCCCAAAACACTTAGTGACTGCTAGAGACAGGGAAAACCAAAAGCTGGTTCTTTGAAAACATCAACAAAATTAATAAATCTTCAGCTAATTTCACCAAGAAAAAAAAAGAAGACTCAAATTACCAGATTCAGAAATGAAAGAGGGGGTGTTACTACTGACTTGAAAAGGATTATGAAGGAAAACTACAGACAGAAAGAAAAGCCCAGGCCCACATTGAATTCAGATTTACTGCTAAATTCTACCGTACATTTCAAGAATACCCAATCTACCCAAACTTTTCCAAAAAATAAAAGATAATGAAACCTGTCCAATTCATTCTGAGGCCAATATTCACCCATTTCCAAAACTAGACTAAGATATCCCAAGAAAATTATAGATTAGTATCTCTTATACATATGGATGCAAAAATCTTCAATAAAATACTAGCAAACCAAATCCAGTAACACATAAAAAGAATTATACACTATGACCAAGTGGGATTTATGTTAAGAATGCCAGGTTGGTTTAACACTAGAAAATCAATTAATGTAATACATATTAATAAAAAAACAAAAATCACATGATCTTAATAGATACAGAAAAAGAATTTCACAAAATCCAACACCCTTTGATGATAAAAATACTCAAGAAACTTGGGATAGAAGGGAAATTTCTCAACACAATAAAGGGCATTTGTGAAAAATCCACAGCCAACATTATACATAATGTGGAAGATTGGATCTTTTCCACTAAGAGTAGGTACAAGACTAGGGTATCTGTTTTTACCACTTCTATTTAACAAAATACTGAAGGTTCTAGCCAGGGCAACTGGGCAAATAAAGACATACAGATCAGAAAAGAAGTTATCTCTCTATTCACAGATGACATGATCTCCTAAGGAATCCATTGAAGCCAATTAGGATTAGTAAATAAGTTTAGCAAAGTTCCAGGATACAAGATCAATATACAAAACTCAATCAAATTTCTAAATATTTGGAATGAACAGTCTAAAAATGAAATTAATAAAACAATTCCATTTATAATAGCATCAAAGAATAAATTAGGAAAAATTTAACGAAATACATACACACGAAACTTACAGTCCAAAAACTACAAAACAGTGTTGAAATAAAGTATCTACATAAATGGAGAAATATCCCATCTTCATGGAGCAATAAGATTTAGCATTTTAAGACGGCAATAGTTGCCAAATGGATATTCAGTACAATCCTCATCAGAATCCAAGCTGACTTCTTTGTAGAAACTGACACACTAATTCTAAAATTCAAAAGGAAAAGCTATAACAATCCTGAATAAGAACAAAGTATGAGGATTCACATTTCCTGATTTCAAAACTATAAAGCAACAGAAACCAAGACAGTGTAAAGGTCTTATCACAAGAAAAAAAAACATTAAAAAAATCTGTGCAAGATAATGGATGTTAATTGAACTTACTATGGTAATCATTTCACAATATATGTAAGTGAAGTCATTCTGTGGTACATCTCAAACTTATATACTGCTGTTTGTCAATTACATCTAAATAAAACTAGTGGAAAAAAACAATGTGGCTCTGGCACAAGGATAGACATTAAAATCAATGGAATAGAATTAAGAGTACAGAAATAAACCCATATACCAACAGTCAGCTAATTTTCCACAAGGGTGATAAAGCCATCCAAAGGGGAAAGAATTTTCTTTTCTATAAATGGTGCTAAGGAAAGAACAGCCATTACAATAATAAATGGTGCTGAGACAACTGGACATCCACATGCAGAAGAATAAACTTGGACCCTTACCTCATACCATTTATAAAAATTAACCATTTTTTATTAATCTCAAATTTTAAACAATTTGATCAAAACAGATCAGACCCAAATGTCAGAGCTAAAACTTAAAACTCTTCAAACAGTCACAAATCTGTGTGACTATAATTTAGGCAATGGCTTCTTAGATGTGACACCTAAAGTGTAAATGACAAAAGAAAAAAATATATTGAACTTCAGTAAGATAAAAAACATTTGTACCTCAAATGACACCATCAAGAAAATGAAAAGACAACCCATACAATATGAGAAAATTTCTACAAATCATATACCTGAGCCCTGGCTAGTGTGGCTCAGTGGATTGAGTGCCTACCTGCGAACCACAGGGTCGCCAGTTTGATTCCCATACAGGGCACATTCCTGGGTTGCAGGCCAGCTCCCCAGTGAGGGGCAGGTGAGAGGCAACCACACATTGATATTTCTCTCCCTCTCTTCCCCTCTCTCTCAAAAATAAATAAAATATTAAACAAACAAAAACCCTTATCATATACCTGATAAGGAACTTGTATCTAGAATATATGAAAGGAACTTTTACAATTCAATGATAAAAATACAACCCAATATAAAAATGGGCAAGGCACCTGAATAAATATAGCTCCAAAGATGATATACAAATGGCCATAAGCTCATGAAAAAAATTCTGACATCATTTGTCACTGGGAAAATGCATATCAAAACTACAATGTTCACATCCAGTAGGGTGGCTAGAATCAAAAAGTCTGAAAATTACGAGTGTTGTCAAGGATGTGGAGAAATGGGAAATCTCATACACTACAAGTGAGAACATAAAATGGCGCACGCACACTTTGGAAAAGTATGTCAGTTCCTCCAAAGACTAAACAGTTACTATATGACCCAATAATTCTACTCTTATAGGCAAAGGAAGTTAAAATGTATGTCTATTAATATTTATTATTATTTTTTATTTTTTTTAATTGTCATTCAAGTACAGTTTTTCATCTTTTACTCCCATCCCAGTCCAACCCCCCAGTGCTCCCCACCTCCCTCCCATTTCCACCCCCCTTAGTTTTTGTCCATGTGTCCTTTATACTTGTTCCTATAATCCCTTCCCTTTTTCCCCTGAAATTCCCTTCTCTCTCCCTTCTGGTTACTGTCATCCCATTTTCTATTTCAATGTCTTTGGTTATATTAATATTAAGTTTGATGGCCAAACTAAGGTATGTTGATAGAGAGATCAGAATAGCGTCTACCTCTGGAGAGGGAACACAAGTAAGCCTACTGGAATGCCAGGAATGTTATACATCATGACCTGGATAATGATTATGTGTGTATACATATATAAAAATTAATAGAATATCACACTTAAGGTTTATTTATTTTATGTAAATTAAATATATATTTTAAAAAGATGTAGAACACACACAGCTAATGCCACATAGGACCTCCCGCTCTCTGTGACTTTGCATTTTTCAGGCTGTACCTGTGCTTGAAAATATCAGAAGAAAAAGTTAGTAAACTTGAAAATAAACTAATAGGAATTATCAAATTTGAAGAACACATAGGTAAATGGTTGAAAAAAGTTACAGAGCTCCAGAGATCTGAAGACAATATAAAAAAATCTAATGTATTTGTAATTGTTTCCTAGAAAGAGAAAAGAGGCAGAAAAAATCCCTTTAAGATATGATGACCAAAAATCTCCCAAATTTGGTGAAAGACAATTTATAAATCCAGGAAGCTCAGTAGTTCCCAAGGAGGACAAATATGGGGGAAACACACACCCTAGGACATCATAGTAAAACTGCTGAAAAATGAAAGAAAAAGGAAAATATCTTGAAAGCAGCTAGAAAAAAATGACACGTTACATATAAGAGAACAAAAATACATACTGTTTTAAGTTCTACTTAATGCCGTTGATAGGTTCTATGACTTTAAACAAAATGACATAAAACAAAACTAATTTTACCATAGGCTAATTGGTAAAAAAACAATAATCAAGGTCTTATGACGTTTTACCCATGTTATAACAAAACAACATTGAAGAAAAAGACGTTATTGAAGGACCTACTATATACCACTGACTTCTCATCAGAAACACTGGAGAAGACAAGACAGTGGAATTACATCTTTAAAGCACTAACATTGTCAACTCAGAATTTTGTATCCAAAAAGTAATATCCTTCAAAAATAAAGGTTAGATAGACATATTCAGACAAATGATGGTAATGTTTAAGTACCCACTAAAATGCATTAAATAGCCCTGGCTGGTGTGACTCAGTGGACTGAGCGCTGGCCTGCAGATCAAAAGCTTGCTGATTTGATTCCCAGTTAGGGGTGTGCAAGAGGCAACCAACTGCTGTTTCTCTTGCACATCGATGTTTCTCTCCCTGTCTCCCTCCTTTCCCCTCTCTCTAAATATAAATAAATATTTTTAACTCATCAAATAAAAATAAAAAACAATGAAAAAACTCATCAAATAGTAAAATTAATATGTGCATTTCATCACTGTATATAAATTTCATTCTCCCATACCCAGCAAACCCAGTTCAGCCAGATAAAAACTGATTTAGTCCCTCACACTAATAATCTGATAAGGGAAGAGATATGTTTACTTTTGTGCATAAGTATTATTTACCTCAGTCTCTGTTTTTTTTTTAAATACATAATATCCAACATCCAATCAAAAATAGGTGGGTAGGATTAGAGGGGTCCATTGTCCAGAAATAATAAATCAACAGAAACAGATCCAGAGATGTCTCAAATGATAAAGCTATCAGACACATAGAGATGCTCCTTGACTTACGATGGGATTACATCACAATAAACCCATTGTAAATAGAAAATATCATATATTGAAATGAGTTTAATTGATGCTGGCAATTTCACTGCATTGCTGATTCACTTATCCTTTAAGATGGTTGAGATCACCCACTGTGAAAGTCCTGACTCATCTGTGATGGCCTTACTGACTTGCCACCTTCTTGAGTTTCGTCTCAAGAGTAACTGCCCTTCTCTTTCTTTCTTCTCCCCAGAACCAAAAGATATAAATGGGAGTTTTATAGACATGATGGGATTTGAACACAATAATACAATATCCAAAAAACACTGGCAAAACAGTACACTGTACATTATCAGTTGTTTTCCCTCTGTGATTGAGTGGCTGGGAGCTGTGGCTTGCTGCTGCTGCCCGGCATCACAAGAGAGTATCCTATGGCATATTACTAGCCTGGGAAAAGATCAAAATGCAAAATTACACTGTCTCCTGAATGTACACTGCTTTTTCACCACTGTAAAATTAAAAAATCTTAAGTTGAACCATTGTGAGTCAGGGACCATAAACAACTATAATTAATATGTTAAAATATATAGGGGAAAGGTAGGCGACAGGCATTAACAATGGGGAATTTCAGCACAGAAATCCAAACTACATACATTAAACTGTTGAACATTATCAAACAGACCGGAAACACAGTAGGAAAAGAGAGAAAAAATGGTAAGAAATATTTGAAGAGATAATGGTTAAGTGTTTTTCAATAATAATGAAAGATAAACTCAGAGAAACCCAAACAAGAAAAATACAAGAAATACACAAAAGACACATCAGGGTCAAAAAAGGGGATAATATAGAGTGTGCCCAGAAAAGTAAGTAATCTCTCTCACTAAGGGATACAGTAATTTACTCCTTGAAATGTTCTATTTAATTACCATCATATATTTCAAGCACTGCCCATTTGTAAATAATTAAAGTGAAATGATAAGTAATAAAGTCACAGGATGATTCAGAAATCCCACAGGAATGACATCATGTGTTAATAAGAATGATTAGTTTTAGAGAGCCATATTTAAAATGCAAAACAGATCAATGTTACCCACCCTTCTTTTCTGGAAAAAGTAAAATGCTAATTAGTAAAAAGTATATAAACTATTAACTCAACTTCTTTTTAAAAAGAACTTATTTATTTTTAGAGAGAGAGGAAGGGAGGGAGAAAGAGAAGGGGAGAAATATCAATGTGTGATTGTCGCTCACATGCTTCCTACTGGGGACCTGGCTCGAAACCCAGGCATATGCCTTGACTGGGAATCGAACCAGTGGCCCTTTGGTTTATAGGCAGGCATTTAATCCACTGAACCACACCTTCAGGGCTAAACTCCAATTTTTTTTTAACTCCAACATGCTGCATTTGTAGCAGTCAGCACAAATTAGGAAGACTAGAATATTACCAGATTTCACTGGAAACCCAGAATGTTAGATTTCAGTAGTAAAGAAACCTTTAGAGACTATTTTTGTTAAATTACATTTTTATAATTACTAGTTAAACTATCTAACAGAATTGTAGATTAATAGAGATCTAAATAATAGACTGCCACCAGATTAGGTAAAAGGTCATGGTATACAAAGTCCCATGACTTCCACATAAACCCAAACATTTCAGAATAAAGCTAAGTTTAAAATAATAAGGAAATGATATTTGTTTCTGGGAAGAATTTTAACTTAAAACATCCTATAACTAATTTTAGATATCCTTTCCAGACAAAATTTTTGAGAATAGTTAATATGAAATTTAGCAGTAAGGAAAATAAAATATATTTCTGGGATTCTCAGTGCATATTCTTTGTATCAAGATCACCTAAAGGAGTTATTTAAAATGCAGGGGAAAATGCAGAAATTGAGCCCACTCCCAAATCACTACATTTGTTTGGGGGGGGGAGATTAATAGGTATCTGATTTTTAACCAAAGTACCAGTCGATATTTAAGAACTCTCAAAATCTTAGAGCCACTCATCTAGATTAGAGCATGATGAGTATCTTCAAGATTTTGCATTTTAGGTGGATGCAAATCTTCTTCATCCACCTCAAATAAGTAAATTTGGCACTTAGTGCTCTACCTTGGCCAAATAAGAAAAGTCAAAATTATGACTATTAAGAGGACAATAAATCTTAACTTTGCTAGAAAACATGAGCATTATGTAAATAATAAACATTTGGGATCTTCTATGCTAAACAATATAGTATAGGATGGGGGGAGGGATAAATAAGCAGAACACAGATGATTTTTAGGGCAGTGAAAGTACTCTGTGCATAATTATTTGTCCAAACCCATGGAGTGCATACCAAGAGTTAACCCTAATGTAAACTATGGACTTTGGGTGATTATCATGTGTCAATGTAGGTTCATCATTGGCAACAAACATACCATTCTGGAGAGGGACATTAATAATGGGGAGGCCACACATGTATGGGGAAAAGGAGTATATACCTTCAAAATGTCAGTACTTTTCCCTCAAATTTGTTATGAAACTAAAACTTCTTTAAAAAATAATATTTTAAAACAAAAGTTTTAAAGGATTACTTAATGACATGGATATACTCACTCTATATTGTTTCATGAAAATCAATACATTTACAATATAAATAAAATTTTAATTTTTATTAAAAAAATGCGAATATAAACTTTGGGTGATGATGACATGTTCATGTTGGCCCATGGATTGAAATACATTGCTCTGGTAATGGATGTGAAGTGTTGACACCAGAGGCAGGGCAAGGGGCGAAAGGCAGGGAGTTGTTGGGAACTCTGTACTTCCCACTTAATTTTGCTGTGAAGTGAATAAGAAAGTACAGAAAGACACAAAGAACAATTGAGACAGCAGCAGTTATATAAGGACACCACTTTGTTTCTGGAAGGAGTTTAAACCATGTTTAGACATATCACTCTTCAGCTCAAATGTATGAGCAATTTTTTTTTAAATCAAATTTCTTTCTTTTTCATTTAAGGACTTAACTATAATTCAAAAATAACTGATAAAATATCAATGAAAGGGTGGAATTGAATATAGGAGACCAAATTATATAATATCACTCCCAAGAGATCTAAAGCCAATTTTATTTTATTACTGCCTGATGATTTTTACTACTTTCTTCAAAGTTATTTAGGTAGATGGTTCGAGAAGAAAATCATTCTCTAAACTTCTCCCAGAAACGAAGTAGTCTCCTTATATACACTGAATTAATCCTTATGAATCTCAAGTTAAACACTTTAAATCGATTATTTTCTTTTTGCAGATGAAGAACTCATTCCTACTTATTTTATAGTGGCTAGATGAAGGATATATTTTTTAAAGATTTTATTTATTTATTTTTAGAGAGAGGGGAAGGGAGGGAGAGAGGGAGAGAAACACCAATGTATGGTTGCCTCTCACATGCCCCCTATTGGGGACCTGACCTGCATCCCAGGCATGTGCCCTGACTGGGAATCCAACCCACGACACTTAGGTTCACAGGCCGGCACTCAGTCCATTGAGCCACAGCAGCCAGGGCGATGAAGGATATTTAACTCAACAAACATTTCAAATTATAGGACAATTATACAAGGCCACTGAATTTAATTTTCAAGTATTAAACTTAACAAAATACTTTGGCATCAGTTTACTTAGAATTCCCTCCACAGAAATTCTAGGAAATTTTGGAAAAACACACACTGATTAGGTTCCACTTATAGGTGAGATCATATGGTATTTGTCTTTCACCACCTGGATTATTTCACTTAGCATAATGCTCTCCAGTGCCACCCATGCTGTCTCGAAGAGTAGGAGCTCCTTCTTTCTTTATGCTGCATAGTATTCCATTGTGTAAATGTACCATTGTTTTGTTATCCACTCATTTACTGATGGGCACTTAGGTTGCTTCCAGCACTTGGCTATTGTAAATTATCTCACCTATAAGTGGAACCTAATCAACAACAAAAAAAAAACCAGCAAGCAAAATATAACCAGAGACACTGAAATAAAGAACAAACTGATAGTAACCAGAAGGGTGGGGGAGAGGGATAATGGGGGAAAATGGGGGAAGGGCCATGTATAAAGGACAAAGAGGGTAGGTTCAAGGGTGGGAGGCGGGGATGGTTGGAGCAGGGAGATAATGGAGACAACTGTACTTGAACAACAATAAAAAAACATTATATAAAGAAAAACACACTGAATATATGATACAAATTCAATTCATATTATAATTAGTACATAAAATTCTACTAACCATGCTTTTCAATTTTACTCATCTGTAATCTTCCTACCTAGTGTCATATAATGAAACTCTCAGTAACTGATTTATTCAGACAGTATCATTTACACATGGATAACTGTTCAACTGAAGATGCTACCTAGTCTGGACAAGAGGATAAAAAGACACCCCAAACTGATCACAAAGAAAGGGTGATATGCACCTGCTTAAGAAATTGCTTGGTCATACTCAGACACATCATTCTTCAGCTCAAATACCTAAGGGACTTTCTTTTAATTCAGATTCCTTTCTTTGGCATTTAAGAGCTTTAACAATTTCATAGGTACTGTCCTCTTTTTTTCCTCCCAAACTTCTCTCTTTTAAGATGCTTTAGCTTTAGCAGAAACATTTTACTCATTTTTCTTCAAACACACCAAGCCTGTTACTGCCTCTCAGTCTTTGTCCTGCTGCTATTCATCTGTCTGGCATGTTTTACCACCAATTTGCCTACCAAAGTCTGAGTTTTCGAATCCCAGCCCAACTGTCACCTCCACGAAACTTTTCTTGACCATCAAAATTCTTAGTATTTCTTTATCCAATGAAACAGATATAATCTTAGTGCATAATTGGCATTTAACTTATAAATTATATGATAATCTCAAATATTCTTCATATAAATGGAAATCCATTCCAGTGCTAGTCTAGTATAAATCCAGTTTCCCCTGACGGAGTAATGCTATTTAAGCATTGGCTTTATCAGCACCAATCATAGCGCTCTCTACTTTGGTAGAGTTTTAAATGTTTAATCCTAATGATAATTTTATAACATGAACAACAACACATATTATGGCAGTTCCCAACTTTTACACTATCACATATTTAAGAAATGATGTATTTGTAACCTCCAAAGGCTGAGGCACATTTATAACTATGTAGAAGTACACCAGTTGGGAAGCTCTGCTTTAATGTAAAAGACCAAATGCCAGACTTGGGTAGTGTGGCTCAGTTGGTTTGAGTGTCATCCCATAGACCAAAGGGTCTCGGGTTTGATTCCAGCCCAGGGCACATAGACAGGTTTGCAGGTTCGAGCCCCAGTCAGTGTGTGTATAAGAAGGCAACAAACTGTTGTTTCTCTCTCACATTGATGTTTGTTTCTCTCTCCCTCCCTTGCTCCCACACCTTTCTCTCTTGGAAAGCAGTGAAAAAAAAAATTGTCCTCAGGTGAGGATAATAATTTTTTTTTAATTTAGTAAATTCCTTTGTTATGTGTGCATTTGGCTTTCTACTGAAACTGTTATCTAGAAACTGCTTGATTTGTTGTCAGCAAATAAAAACTTGTTAAGCATTTATTTAATGTATAAACTCCACACATTTTATCTTTCTGACTAGGGAATTAAAATAGACATACTTTCATGTGCCAACTACCTCAGCCAAAGTAGTTTTTAACTTAAACACTTATCTCTGAAAATAAAAGCTCACAGAAACAAAATTCATGAATACCCTTAAGTATGTTCTCCCAGTGTAAGCACAACTCAGTTTTTCCTTGGACATCTACAGACTTCTGATATAGGGAAAATAAATCATATTATTGACATTCGATATGCTAGTGTTATTTCATACATTTTTTAAGTTTATTTACTTATTTGAGGGGAAGGGAGGGAGAAAGAAAGGGAGAGAAACATCAGTGTGAGAAATGTCAATTGGTTTGCCTCTTGCACACCACCATCTGGGGACCTGGCCAGCAAGCCAGGCATGTGCCCTGACTGGGAATAGAACCTGTGACCTTTCAGTTCAGAGGCTGGCACCCAGTCCACTGAGCCACAGCAGCTGGGGCTATTTCATACATTATTTTTAATAGGCCTTCATTTAATTTCTATTTAACTCAAGGTCTTAAATGAAGACCTAGGTGAGGCTCAATTATTTCAACATCATCTGTTACTAACATTTGTCTCCATCTCCACCCCCTCATTTCTTTAAATAAACTAAAAAAAGTCACTCAATTTCTACTGAGTTTTAAATCTAAACAGAGTTCTTATCCCTCTGAACTTAAATGTAGCACATGTTTATTTACTCATTCCCATAAAGAATTTCTCTTGTTGCTAGGAGGCAATAAAATGGCTTCATTTCCAACACATAAATTTGCCAGTTTGACTGCTAATTTAAAAGTATTACTTAATAAGACACTACTGAAGCTTTGGTTGGTGTGACTCAGTTGGTGTGACTTGAGTGCTGGCCTGTGAACCAAAGGGTTGCTGGTTCTATTCCCAGTCAGGGCACATGCTTGGGTTGCAGGCCAGGTCCCCAGTAGGGGGCACGCGAGAGGCAACCATATATTCATGTTTTCCCCTCTCTTTCTGCCTCCCTTCCTCTCTCTCTAAAAATAAATAAATAAAATCTTTAAAAAATACATTATTAAGAAGCTGGGCATTCTCATACATGCTGGTGGACACACAAAATGGCACAATCCCCACAGAGGAAGAATTTGGCCATCTTTAACAAAATCACTCTCAAGATTTACCCTTTCATCCAACAATCCCACTCTTAGGAATTTACCCTAAAGATACACCTACACAAATACAAAAGAACATGTGAAAAGGTTATTTACTTTAGCATTATTTGTAATAGCAAAACGTTGGAAACCATCTCAGATGCCACAATGAGAGACTAGCTGAATAAACTACTTGGCACATCTATATATGGAATACTATAAAACCATGAAAAAGAATAAAAAAAGATTTCCAGATATGATTTCCAAGATACATATGTAGTAGTCTATCTTCTGAGTAAGAAGGAAGACAACACAGAAAGGATAAACCAGAAACTAAAGAAAATGATTATTTATAGTGGCTGGGTATGTGGAAATGGAGTAGAAGAAGATGGTAGTAAGACACATGAAAACTGTAAGTTTGTATAGTTCTGACTCTTGAACCATTTAAAATGAAAAATAATTGAAAAGTAACCCTTAACACTAAATACAAATACTCTTATAATTCAATAACAAAGTAACCTGATTTAAAAATGAGCAAAGGACTTGAACAGACATTTTTCCAAAGATAAACAGCCAACAAGCATAAAAAGATGCTCAACACTGCTCATCATCAGAAAAATGCAAATCCAAATCACAATGAGATATCAGCTCATACCTGTTAGAATACCTGTTATCAAAAACACAGGAAATAACAAGCATTGGTGAGGATATGGAGAAACTGGAATCCTTGTGCACTGGAGGGAATGTGAAAGGATGTAACTGCTACTGAAAACAGTATGCAGTGGTGGTGCAATATAATGATCTGTAAAGAAATTTGTATTTGGAATAGTGATCTAGACTTCCAGTCAAGATGGAGGTGCTCCTTGCACAACCACAGCAACATTACAGCTAAACTACAGAACAAATATAACTCAGAACCGTCAGAAAATTGAGCTGAATGCAAGTCCGACAACTAAGGAATAAAAGAAACCACACTCATCATGGAGCTGGGCAGGAGGGGCAGAGATATGGAGACACTGAACAGGCTTGTCCCAAACCCACGTGTGGTAGATATAAAATGGAGGGATATCTAGGGAGTGAGGGATTCCAGCCCCATGCCAGACCACCCAGTCCAGGGTTCCTGGGACAGGAATATAAGTCCCCATAATTTCTGGCAGTAAAAACCAGTGGGGATTGGGTCAGCAGAAGAAACTGGGATTCTCTGGCGGGACCCTCCATACATGGACTTACTCAGACTCACTCCCTCTGGGCTCCAGCTTCAGGGCAGCACCTTGAAGGACACCAGTGGCATATGGGGAGGAACTGAAGTGTCTGGCATCAGGACAAGAGCTGGGGGACAGCTTCCTCCCAGACAGAACTGCAGACAGCAACACTATACCTTTTCTGTGCCTTCCCTACCACAAAGCCAGTGTGGTGGCATCATATCTGAGTCTCTACCAACCAGGCTCACACTGTAAGCCCTACCATGACAATTACCTAAGGCTCTGTCCCATCCAACTGACAGGCCCACCCAAACTGGTAGGAGTGGCTGGGCTAGGTGCAGGCTTCAGACCTGCTCAAATAAGCAACAGCTGAGCCCAGTCCCCTAAAGCTCTTGCTGAGTGGGCCCAGGCCTGGCACTAGCAGCAACCATCTACAGATTGCTTTATAGTTTATGCCAAGGCACCCCAGACAGAACATAGTTGGAGGCTGACCTTGGCCGGCACCACCTGGGAAACCCCAGAATCTGCACACCCAGTGGACAGACACAGACCATGTCAGAGCACCACCCAACCACCTCCACAAGCCATGGAGGGAGGTGGTTACTGGACAGGGGTCACAGCTAGTTCTACCAGCTGTCTGGACTGGGTAAATACCTCCTATTGACCTGCTGACAGACATTAAGATTCATCAACAAGAGCAGAAAGTGCCCAACCCACATGCAGGGTGCACCTCAAGTACCAAGTTTGGGTGATAGGGGATGCTGTGCCATTGGGCGCTATAGGAATCTACTACATTAGGTTACACTACCAACACACTGAGTAAAAGCAGCTCTACTTCATACATTGAAACAAACACAGGGAAGCTGCCAAAATGAAGAGACAAAGAGATATGGCCCAAATGAAAGAACAAGAACAAAAGTCCAGCAAAAGAATAAAACGAAATGGAGATGACCAATTTATCAGATGCAGAGTCCAAAACGCTGGTTATAAAGATACTCAAAGAACTCAGTGGGTATTTCAACAGCATAAAAATGATCCAATCAGGAATGAAGAAGACACTAAGTGAAATGAACAATTTACAGAGAATCAACAGCAAAATGGATGAAGCTGAGAATCAAAGCAATGATTTGGAATATAAGGAAGAAAAAGATATCCAATCAGTACAGCAAGAAAAAAAAAAAAGAATCCAAAACTCAAAGGTAGTGTAAGGGGCCTTTGGGACAACTTCAAGATTTCAACATTTACATCATCAGGGTGCCAGAAAGATAAGAGAAAAAGCCAGAAATTGGAAGTTTACTTCAAAAAATAATGAAAGAAAACTTCCTAAGTTGGTGAAGGAAATAGACATATAAGTCCAGGAATCACAGACAAGTGCCAAACAAGATGGATGGAAAGAGGACCACTCCAAGATGCATCATAATTAAAATGTCAAAGCTTAAAGATAAAGAGAGAATCTTAAAAGCAGCAGGAGAAAAGCAGATAACTACCTACAAAGGAATTCCCATAAGACCGTCAGCTGATTTCACAAAAGAAACTTTGCAGGCTAGAGGGACTTGCAAGTATTCAAATGATGAAAAGCAAGGACCTACAACCTAGATTACTCTATCTAGCAAAACTATCATTTAGAATTGAAAGTGCTTCCTAGACAAGGTAAAGCTAAAGGAGTTCATCATCACCAAACCGTTGTCATATGAAATGTTAAAGAAACTCATTCAAGAAAAAAAAATCCAAACTATGAACAATAAAAATAGCAATAAATACATAACTATCAACAATTGGATTTAAAAAACAAACTAAGCAAACAAGCAGAACAGAAACAGAACCATAGATATTGAGAACATTGGGATGGTGGCCAGTGGGAGGCAGTCTCGGGGAATGGGGGAAAAGGTGAAGGGATTAAGAAATACAAATTGGTAGTTGTAGAATAGGCAGGGGCATGTTAAGAACAGTATAGGAAAGAAATGGAGTTGCCAAAGAACCTACATGCATGACCCAGAGACATGAACAAAGGAAGTGGGATCACTGAAGGGAGCTGGGAATGCTGGGTGGAGGGGGGCAACTGTAATAGCCTAATCAATAAAAATTGGGACAACTGTAATAGCATAATCAATAAAACATAAATAAAAACAGAACTCGGGCAGGAAACTAAAAAAAAAAAAAGAGAGAGAGAAAAGAAAAAAGAAATATATATTTGGTCTTGGCCCACAATTCCTGGCTCACAGATCTAGGAACTCTTGGAATTTTCTAAGTGTTAAGAGTAAAAAAAGGTTATCTTTCATTATGTTAATGAGGTAACTTTTTGAGAGTGCCTGCAGATGAGGGTTAGTTGCTAATAAAACCAGCCATGTAGTTAGAAGTTGTAATTTTCAGTCTCATCCATCCCCACGTTCATATAGGGAAGAGAGGCTGGGGTTGAATCAATCATGAATGGTCAATGATTTTATCAATCCTGCCTATATATCAGAGTCTCCATAAAAAAACAGAGGCAAGGGTTCACAGAGCTTCTGGGTTGGTGAATATATGGAAATGCAGGGGAGAGTGGTGCCCCTGGAGAGAGAAAGAAGTTCCACACTCCTTCCCACACACCTTGCCCTATGCGTCTCTTCCATCTAGCTGTTCCCAAGTTATATCCTTCTACAATAAACCAGTGATCTAGTAAGTAACATGTTTCTCTGAGTTCTGTGGGCCATTCTAGCAACTTAAATCCAAGGAGGAGGTTGTAGGAACCACTGCTTTACAGCTTGTTGGTCAGAGGTACTGATGACAACCTGGACTTGTGATTGACATTATGAGTTGGAGGAGATGGCTAGAATCTCCAATCTGTGGCCAGACAGTCAGAAGCACAGGTAACCTGGCATCTAAAGTGTGTTGGGGGAGGTGGGAAGACAGTCTTGTAGGACTGAAACCTTAACCTGTGGAATATGATGCTTCCTCTGTGTAGATAGTGTCAGAACTAAGTTGCATTCTGGGACAACTTGCTGGTATCTGAGAACTGTTTGTTGGTGTGGGGGAGCCCTATCCCACTGTGGAATGGGTCTGGAAACCCAATTAAGGTGGTTCTTTAGAAAATTAAAAATGGAATTATCATATTATCCAGCAATCCCAGAAATATATAGTCTGGATATGTGTGTGTGTGTGTGTGTGTGTGTGTGTGTGTGTGCGCATACACACACATACCTACACCTATATCTCTCTATATATATACATGCAACAGAATTGAAAATGGGATATCTCAAAGAAATGTATGCATACCCATGTTCACTGAAGTATTAATCACAATAGTTAAGAGGTGAAAGCTACCTGAAAGTTCATCAATGGATTGACTAATAAAGAAAATGTGGCACACACACACAATGTAATATTATACAGCCTTAAAAAAAGGAAGGAAATCCTGTCAAATACTTGCAACATGGAGATGTCTTAAGGACATTATGCTGTATAATGTCCTTGGTTGTTAAGTAAATGTCCTTGGAGTTAAGTAAAATAAGCCATCAGAAAAAGACAAATACCATATGAGGGGATCTAACATACATAGACTCTTAGAAGGTAGACTGGTGGTTGCCAGGGACTGGGAGGGAAAAAGAGGGAATTATTCAATGTTTATAGAGTTTCAGTTTTACAAGGTTCTAGATAGCTATTGTCATTAAAATGTGCACATAGTTGACACTACTTAAAATGGCTGAGGTAATAAATTTTATGTCATGTTTTTACAATAAAAACATCAGCCAATGATTATTTGTTAGTGGAAATAGTTGATGGATTGATAGACTACAAACAGAAAGAAATAAGTTGTATATAAAACAGATAACATGACCACTCAGACAAAATAATTCAAATTCAAGTAATTAACAAACATGGTACTCTATATAACTTTATGGGACAGAAAGAACTGTAAAGAAATCTTGCAAGGGATACTGGTATAGTAGGTATGAATTTTTTTGTACTTACAGTAGGGTAGTACAAATAAATTCAACAAAGTAAGGAAAAACAGGTTTACACTGTAAGAAAAGGATGATACAAATACGGAATGGAGGAAATTTAGGATAAACTTTGTGGTGCTAGATTTCAATGGAAAGAAGGCAAACTGAACTCATGATTTAAAGTATATGTATATATTTTTTCTAGTTCTATATTAGGAAAGGGCATAAATAACATGACTTTCAGCCAAGAGGGAGGCATAGGTAGATATAGTTTGCCTCTTCACACAACCAAAAGAAGGACAATAAATTCAAAAACAAAAAATAACCAAAACTGCCAGAAATTCAAATTTGTATGGAAGTCTGACAACCAAGGACTTAAAGAAGAAACATTCACCCAGAATGGTAAGAGGGGTAGAGATGGGCAGCTGGGGCAAAGGATGCACAGCAAGGCTGCAGCTAGAGGACTGGGCAGGCGAGGCGGCGGCTGGTGGTCCCACATTTGCATGCAGATAACCAAGAGGAACAATTTGGGAGCAAGACAGACCACACAACCCAGGGTTCCAGAGTGAGAAAAGAAAGCCTCAAAACCTCTGGCTGTAAAATCAGGTGGGGGTTGCAGTGGTGGAGGAACTCCCAGCCTTATAGGAGAGTCCGCTGGGGAGACCCACAGGGTCCTAGAACATGCACAAACCCACCCACCTGGGAATCAGCACCAGAAGGGTGCTACCCTACTGTACTACCCTACTGTAAGTACAAGCAAATTGTTGCTTGTGAGTAGAGGGAGAAATGACTGAAAGCCTGGAGAGCCAAGCAATCGGCATTGTTCCTTTTCGGACACCTACCCCACATATAGCACCAAAATGCAGGGACATGGGTTGCTGTGTTCTGGTCAGTATCTAAGGCTGACCCTTACAACGTAACAGGTTCACTGAGATAAAGAAATTGGCCCATATGAAAGAAGAGAACAGTGCTCCAAACATAGAACTAAGCAATGAAGAGAGAGCCAATCTATCAGAGGTAGAGTTCAAAACACTGGTAATCAGAATGCTCACACAAATGTTAAGTATGGTCGCAAAATAGAGGAAAAAGTGAGGCTATGCAAAGTGAAGTAAAGGAAAATATACAAGGAACCAACAGTGAAGAGAAGGAAACCAGGACCAAATCAACGATCTGGACCAGAAGGAAGAAATAAACATTTAACTAGAACATAATGAAGAAACAAGAATTCAAAAAAATGAGGAGAGGCTTAGGGGCCTCTGGAACAACTTTAAATGTTCTAACATCTGAATCATAGGGGTGCCAGAAGGAGAGAAGGAAGAGGAAGAAATCAAAAAGTTATTTCAACAAATAATGAAGAACTTCCCCAACCTGGCAAAGGACATAGACTTCCAGGAAGTCCAGGAAATTCAGAGAGTCCCAAAGAAGTTGAACCCAAGAAGCACACACCAAGGCACATCATAATTACACTAGCCAAGATGAAAGATAACGAGAGAATCTTAAAAGCAGCAAGAGAAAAGGAGAGAGTTACCTACAAAGGAGTTCCCATAAGACTTTCAGCTGATTTCTCAAAAGAAACCTTGCAAGCAAGAACGGGCTGTAACAAAGTATTCAAAGTTATGAAAGGCAAGGTCCTATATTCAAGCTTACTCTATCCAGCAAAGCTATTATTTAGAATGGTAGGACAGATAAAGTGCTTCCCAGATAAGATCAAGTTAAAGGAGTTCATCATTGTGAAGCCCTTATTGTATGAAATGTTAAAAAAACTTATCTAAGAAAAAGAAGATGATAAAAAATATGAACAGTAAAATGACAACAAACTCAAAACTATCAATAACTTAACCTAAAAAGAACCCCAAAACAATAACTGATGAGCTTTAAGTATACGCCCTGTATTCCTCTAGGAATTGAACCTGATGAAACCCTGTCAAGGCAAGGGTCCAAGTGCTTTCCTCTTGAGAGAGTGGCTGAGGCCCTCCAAGGCTTTTTCTTCTCCTGAGAGAGAAGCCATGCCATCCCTTTTCCTCCACAAGATGCGGTAGTCCATGTGAATTTGTCTCATCTCATCCATAATGCTGCAGATTCCAGGAGCCAGGATCTGAGGCAAACTTATATTTATGACTCATGGACATGAACTAAGGTGGGGAGGAATGCTGGTGGGAGGGAGTGTGCAAAGCAGAGGGGAATGAAGGGGAGAAAAAAAATAGAACAACTGTAATAGCATAATCGATAAAATAATCTTTTAAAAATATCATATAAGCCCTGGCTGGTGGAGCTCAGTGGATGGAGCCTGGGCTGTGAACCAAAGGGTCACAGTTCGATTCCCAGTCAGGGCACATGCCTGGGTTGTGGACCAGGTCCCCCCAGTGGGGGCCATGTGAAGAGGTAACCACACACTGATGGTTCTCTCCCTCTCTTTCTCCTTCCCTTCCCCTCTTTCTAAAAATAAAGAAATAAAATATTAAAAAAAAATAAAAATATTATATAACAGCAACATTGTTTTGGTCAAATCACATTGTGCTACTTTTAGTCAAAAATATTTTTATTGTTTTGGAGCCCAAACATCTATAAATAAAATGATTTAAATAAAGAAGTATTTAAGAAAAGAAAAAAGAAAGGGCCTAAAGAAGTCATATCCTAATAACAATGTGAACATAATGCCCAAGCCCAGATCTGCTTTATAAATACCATTCCCTACTAAAATGGAAATAGGGCTCTTTGGAGAACACGACCTATCCAAATCTGGGGCAGGGAAGCACAAGGTGAACATTTTGTACCAGAAAACAAAGAAATGCTCAAAGACTCTGTAAGGCATATCAAAAAGACACAGGAAGTTTCAAAAGAGACCCAACTGACTCTCAAAGAAACAGACAGTAGTGGATTTATAATGCATTGAATAAAGAATCCGTGAGTCATTTTTTTTTTTTAAATGAGGGCAGGGGGTAGGCTCTTCTTCACAGAATGCCAGCTAGTACATGTAGAAGGAATGATAGAATACACAAAGCCAAGATTTTATAATCATCAAAGTGGATGCTAAAATGGTTAAGTAAGAATTGTTGAAAAATAAATTATTTTTACAAATTGTTACCTTAAATATTACTAATTACAAAGGAGGGAAAGCTAGTTTTTCAAGTTGATAAATATACTACAAATTGTACAGTCGATAAACTTTGACTTGGAATCGGAGCTCCTGTGGTAGATTAGGGATGGCTGCAAATTTTTTCTTACCTCTTCCATTGAGAAGCAGGGATAAATTCTCTCCCCTTGAATGTGAGCTGGACTCTAACTATTTTAACTACTAGAGTAAGTTAGAAGTGACACTGCCAATTCTGAATCAAGCCTTTAAAAGTACTGGCAATTTCCTCCATATTGTCTTGGAGCCCTGAGTCTAACAACCCTGCTGGAAAGACTAAGTGAAGAAAGCCCTAAGACTGTGACACGCACAGGAAACAGGGCCCAGCTGAGTCCATTCTATTAGCTGTTCCTAACCAAGGCACAAAGTATTTGAGAGAAGCCAGTGTGGATCTTACAGACCAGTCCAGTCACTAACTGAATACCACTGAATGAGCCCAGTAAACAATGTGGGGCAGAGTAATAATCAAGCCCAGCCCTGACCAAATTTCTAATCCACAAAATTGTGAGATAATAAGAAAAGTTGCTCACAGTAGCCAAAAGGTAGAAGCAACCCATGTGTCCACTGACAGATGAATGAATAAACAAAAGATGTTATATACACACAATGGAATATTACTCAGCCTTAAAAATTAAATTCTGTTGCGTACTACAACACGAAGGAACCTTGAAGACATTGTGCTAAGTGAAATAAGCCAGCCACAAGTGGACAAATATCGTATGATTCCACTTACAGAGTAGTAAAATTCATAAAGACTAAAAGTAGAATGCTTGTTGACTGGGCTGGGGGAAGGGTAGAACAGAGTTATTGTTTAACGGGTCCAAAGTTTCAGTTGGGGACATGAAAAAGTTCTAGGGTGTATAGTGGTGATGCTTGCACAAAGTTGTGAATCCACAGACTGCATACTTAAAAATTATTAAAATTGTTCATTTTATGAGATATATACACACATATATGCATATACTATGTGTATGTATGTGTATATATATCATAAAAAAGTTGCTGTTTTAAACCACCTGATTTGGGGTAGTTTGTCACAGAGCAACTGAAAAACAGAATAGCTCTAAAAAATCAAGTCTAAAATAAAAACTGTGCTGCACTAAGTATTACTTCACCAACACATACTGGTTTTATGTCAGGGTTTGATTTTAAGAAATTCTGGCTCTCTGCTTAATTTTTTAATTCTTAGCAGAATCTTCTATATTAATATAAGTATTAAAATACATGAGCAGAATTTAGAGTTGAAATTACATACTGTAAAATTAACATACTATGTGGTAATTAGGGATAAATAAAAATCACTTGTGGAGGTGAAAAAAATTACAAACAAAGTATTTCTGGGGTTCACCTGGAGGAAAGAAAAGGGAAAGAATTTATGGTCTTCCTGCCCCTCATCTATTCCTCCCTCCCCCAACCTACATTTGATGGGAAAAGAGGGATGCCCTACATTGAACTAAGCCCACCATATCCTAATTCCTACCAAACTATCAAACAGGCCAGGCCAGACTATAGAAAGCAGAAGTGAGACTGTGGGGAAGAGGGAGAATGGTTGACACAAAGAGAAAGGTTACAGACAAATGAAAAAACAAAACACAGAAGTAATACCCGATAGGAGAAAACTGGGGGACATTTTCGGAACAATAAAACCCTATTATTTCATCTTTCCTAATTCTTAGCACCAAGGTAGTAATTATTTTGATTTGATTCTGTGACATAATAAATATAGCTGATTTGGGTGTGGAATGTGGCCGGAGAACTATCTAGAGCACTGAGCTCTGAGGCCAGGTAATAAGAAACAGATATCAGAAACAGATTTTACCCTGCCCATTCCTCCCTCCCTCTAAAAACCAAGGCTTATCAAGGATCTATCGGTTCCGAAAGAGCAAGAAAGGAACAAAAAAATGTGTTTGGCACACAGCTTTGTAGTAAATACATGATCAGAGATAGACTGTGTATAATCAACTGTGGGCAGAATCACATAATGGAACTTTGTAGAACACTGTTCAAAGGTGTATTTTGAACATGTTATAAAACGTATCAGACATGACCTCTGCATTAGTTTCAGAACCTTTAACTATATAGTAGAAAGGCTATTTGTGAACTATAGACCTTCATGCTTACTGTTAACATTGGTAGCAAACTGTCTGCTGTCCTTCCAAAATAGCCAACTAACTTTTTATGGCTTTTAATATTTCTGTCAATTAATTCATAATTGTAACTTATCTATGTAACAAAACTGTTAATGACAATTTTCAGCTTTATGTGACTAGGGTTGGTTACAACCTCTCAGACTCAGTTTCTTCATCTGAAAAATTAGAACAAAACCAAATAAACTCTAAGCTACCTCTCAGTTCTGAAATTCAAAATATGTATCATATCATCTCTGGTATATAGATAAGGTACTTAGTTGAACTGGGTTGGCCAAAAAGTTAATTTTTTTCCATACGATAAAAAACACATTTTTTTTCATTTTCACTAGTAATTTTATTGACTTGGATATTTTTAATATGTTGGCTATCTCCCACATGGTATAACACTGATTGTTCTCAATCAATGTTTCGATTTGATCACTATCAACTCCAACTGGTCTACCCGACCATGGAGCATTGTGTAGTGAGAAATCTCTAGCACAAACGTCACAAACCACTTTTGACATGCTTTATCAGTGCACAAACCTTTTTTTTTTTTTGCATTTTAGTTGCATTTTTAACCTTTCTTGAAATAATAAAGCATAATATGCTGAAAATGTTGCATCTTTTCTTCAATTTTCAATATTAAAATGGCTACATATACACCAATTTTGATAAGTTTATTAAATAATGCTGATATGACAGCTATAAAAATACAATCTAACAAAATTGTTTCACATGAAGTTAAGATAACTAAGCCCTAATAAAGACATCTTATGGAAAAGAAAAACAAACTTTTTAGCCAACCCAATAATTCAAAGTATTTTCAAATTATCTTTCACTTTCAAAAATAAAAATATTTCTCTAATCCAATATTAATTCCAGGTATTTATTTGTTCATTCAACTAATATTTGTTGAACAGCCAAATATGTGCGAGGCATTAAACTTGGCCCTGGGAGGATACAAAAATAAATACATATGGTACCTGTCTTCACAAAGCTTACAGGGAAGTTGGGGAGACAAACCAAATAAACATATGCATGAGTGTAATATCACAACTATAATAAGTGATATGAAGGAGTTAAAAGAATATCTAATGGAGAATACAATGGAGAATATATTATATATATACACACTCTGACAATGGAGTTGTAAGAGTCCATATGTAAGACACTTCCCTTAAGAACAAATAAATGACAAGTGAATTGACAAGAATGGTATGTATGGCCTACATAATGTAGAATCTTTCTAGGTAGAAATAAACATGGCATGTTCAAGGAACTGACAGAAGACCAGAGTGATTGGACATGAAAAATATTTAGTTCCTTAAAAATCAAAATTTCTAATATATGAAAAGCTCTTCAGAGACATACTCTAAGAATTATTTTCAAGGAAGGTTCAAAGCGTCATAATTGTTTTCTCTAATGTTAAAAAAAAATGCTGTCCTAGGCTTCGCTGGGTAGCTCAACTGGCTAGAGTGTCATCTTGATACACCAATGTTGTGGGTTCAATCACCACTCAGGGAACATACAAGAACCAACCAATGAATGTATAAATAAGTGGAACAACAAATCAATGTTTCTCTCTCTCAGCCTTAAAAAAAACTGCTGTCCTATATCTCCCTACAAAAGACCAAATAACTCTCATTGATTCCCTTTCCTTTTCATCTACTGTTTTCAATTGCATAGTAAAAATCATAACCTCTTAGCTCTACTTCTTAGATGAAGGCAGCTATAAGAGTAAAAATAAATATGATGCTATTGTTCTGGCTCTGCTACTAACCCTATGACTGATCTTGTTAAATGTTATGGCCACTTTGGTACTAACTTTTGTCTTCTGTAAATAGGGTGAGTCTCAGAATTGCTCTTAAGAGCCTTTTAACTCTAAAATTAAGTTTTCACTGTAGAAATGCTTGTCCTATTCTTTAAACTGAATAGAATTAGATAAATATCTCTGAATTCCACTGACCAAGATTTTACTTGCCTCTAAGCCCTCTTTGTATCTATAAAGCATTTGAACATTGTTGCTATGTTACAATAATAATAAATCATTGAATAAAATCTGCCTAAGGATCTAAAACACAAATTATCAAAAATACAGTTAAGTATTATTTAAAAAACTACACTTCAAATGAGACAGTAATGCTTTAACTAAACAAAGATTCCTAAAAAGTCAAACTGCTACTGCCAAAGTAGACTTAGAAAGACAGGAGGAAGACAAAATATTAAAAACTCATCAGAAAAGCAAAATTTTAGCATAGGACATTCAAAAGGATTAATATGCAGGTCAATTTTAACTTCCAAAAGAATTTATAATAAATATTCTAATCCAATGCTCATTCTGGACTTAGTTCACAGTATTTCTGACATGTCATCTATTTTCAAGTGGAAATGTATATATAGTCATAACTTTTAAAACCAGATTATCCATCATTAGAATTCAAGTTTTAATATTCTTCATATTAATGCAATAAAAGCAATTCATAAAATTTTTACTTAACAGTAGTATATTTTATAATTTTTCATCATCCCCAAACACTCAATATAACCTTAAGAAACATCAATTAAGCACTTCATTCTTGTATAATCTTTAGTATCAAGATTTATTTTAATGAGAGGTATCCTGTACCTTCAAGAGACAACAAATAATTAGATTTTCAACATTAAACTACAGGAATACTTTAAATAGGCCCTGGCCTGGTACTTGGTTAGAGTGTCCACCTGGTAGCCAAGATGGCAGGTTTGATCCCCAGTCAAGGTACATACAAGAATCAGCCAATAAATACATAAATAAGTGGAACAACAAATAGATGTTTCTCTCTCTCTCTCAAATCAATAAAAAAATTTTTTTTAAAGAATCCTTTATTCATTAAGCACTCACAACATTTTAAACATTTACTAGGCACTATACAAAGCTCTAAGAACAAAGAAAGGGGGGCAAGATCATTCCCTAAAAATACATTTCACCAAGGTAGAAACATTGTCAACATTGTATCTTCCCTAGCCTCCCACCAAGTGTGATTCTAAACTTTGAATCTCTTGGATCATTCCTTACCTCTTTATTCTTACTATCATAGCCCTACTTCAAGATTTTAACATCTTTCATCTAGACTACTATTTGTAACAGTTTCCTAGCTGGATTCCCTACTCCAATTGAGCCAGTTTTGACAACCAAAATATCTTTAGCATTGGCAAATGTCCTCTGAGGGGTCAAAGACACCCTGGTTGAGAACCACTGCATCAAGTTGATTCCTTAACAAGAATAGAATTTATTTTGCAAGGCTGTGGCCACAATCTATGCCCAGGTAACACAGCAAAAAATTGACCAACGTAGAGCTGAAACTTCCAATCTTGACCTTAGGACCACCAAGCTTAAACTAAATACCTACTCATACGCTGATTCTCTATAAAAGGAGCCATAATACTCTTTCTTACAACCCTTTGAGCATGTGAAACTAATATATCACCTTACTTCAAGCCTGAATTTTGAAACATCAGTACCTTCTGTCAAAGTTGAACTATGCTGTATACACATTTAGATTTGTGGATATTGTAAAAATATGACACTTTCAAAAACACTTTTGTACTTAAATCAAGTCTCTTCAGAAGCTGATGAAAATAAGACTTTTTAGACTAATTATTACCTACATTTAAGATTGTAAGCTACTTTGAACAGTATTCTCATAAATATTTCCAGAAAAAAAAAAAACTTTAAACGTTGAATTCTTATCCTTAAAAAACAAGATTAAAAACACACACAAGCACTCCTTTTCATTTCCCATAATGGTTATGTCTCTCCCCAGAACTAATTATTCAAAGATACAGCCAAAAGAGAACAATTCCTTTCAGATAGACTAAAGGAGAAGGCGACAAGGCGATAAGCTATCTGTACAAAGCCTGGTAGGAGAAGCTCTGCAGCCTGGCCCTGGAGAGGAGTAACACCCAGGAGGGAGCACTTCCCACCACGCACGTCTGAAGTGGGGGCATTCGGTCCGCCCGCTTACCTTCAGTCGTTTGATCATTTCGTCGGTGGTGATCTTGTCGGTGATCTCCTTCACCCCCGGAGGGTAAGCAATCTTCCCGTCTGCACTCCCGACGCCACAGAGGGCAGTGGCAGACTTGGGCTGCGCGGTGGAGAAGTCCATCCTGGGGGACAACTTTTCTTTCACAGTCCTCTACCGGCCTCTATCGGTCAGAAAACAAAAGTTCAGCGGGAAAGGGGCGACTTTGTAACCTCTTTTTTCATTTCAAAAATCTCTAATCTGCTACGGGCCCTATCTCCCGGGAGGCCGGGGACCAGGCGGCAGCCTCGCCACCCGCCCCCTCCCCGCGCTCGGACCCTGGCGGCCGCCCTGCCGCCCCCACCCACGCGGGCCCCGCCAGCCCCAGGCCCACGGGGCGGCTCTCCAGCACAGCCTCTGCGGCCGCGGGAAGCGCGGAGCAGCGCCAGGAGTTTCCCATTCCGCCTTTCACAATGAAATCCATCCCCAAGCACCGAGGTCCGAAGTTTGTCGGCCTCGGGAGTCCGGCGTGGCCCCCAAGGCCCCGGCTCCATCGGAGAGAAGCGCCGAGTCCCCGTACGGCTAGTCCCCTTCGGGAAAGGAGACGCGAGGCCTATAAGGTTCGGCTTAGGCCGCAAAACTAGGTGCCAGACCAGACCCACACGCAGCAGCAGCTCCCGGGAACGAACGCCCTTGCCAGGCCCGGCTTTGGGACCTCCGGCGTCCCCGCCACGCTCCCGCCTCTCCCTGTCCCGCTTCCCCACCCCCGCGGAGCGGAAAACAAGCCGCCCTCCACCCCAAGCCCCACGCAAGGAAGCGGCTGACGCGGCTCTGCACTTCACATTTTGTTCCTTCAACTTCGGCTAAGGGACCCCAGCGGCTCTGTCGCCCCCGGCCACCAGGCGCCGTCCCGCGCCGCCAAGGCCTTACCAGCACCTCCGGGCAGCCCCGCCGGGCCTCGGTCCCGCGCCCCCACCCCCCGATCGCCCCTTCCGTCCCCTCCCTTCACCAGCCGAGGGCGGGAGCCGAGCCGCCGCCGCCGCCTTTACCTCCTCCTCCTCATGCGGGCGGAAGGTGCATCGAGCGCCCGGGCCTCTGTCAGGTGGTTGCGCCGCCGCCCCTCGCCGGGCTGCACACAAAGCAGCTTCGTGGGTCCCGCCGCCGCCGCCGCCGCCCGCCCCGGAGCGGCGCTTGGGCTGGCGGAGCCGATGAGGAGCGGCCGCCGCGGGGGGAGACGCGGGGCGAGTGTGCGCTGGGAGGGGAGACACTGCCGCTCTCCGTCTGGCCGAGGAAGAGCAGCCTCGGAGAAGGCTCCTCCGGGACCGTGTGCGCCTGTGTCCGCCAGGGACCCCCGCGGCCCGCCCGTCCGCCCTTCGCGCCGGCCGGGTCCGCCGACCCGGACCCCGACGCCCCTCTCAGCGGCGCGCGCCCGGCGATCCGTGTCCCCGGGAGCCGACGCCTCGCACACACACCGGCCCGTCACGCGAGCGGCGCGAGAGCACGCGAGAGCAGGGCGCGCGCCTCGCTCCCACCCCTTCCTCCGCCGGTTGTGCCTCCGCCTCCCTCGGGCCCGTGCCTGCCGCGCGTGGGACGGACAGCGCCGCCACCCGGTTGGCGCCAAGACCTGCCGCGCGGAGCGCCCTGGGGAAGCCGGGACCCAAAAGGCAAGCAGAGGAGGAGCCCGGGTGGCGGGAAGCGAACCCGGTCCCTTCGGCGCTGGGAGGGCAGGCAGGAGGAACAGAGCTTGAACTTCTGTCGCAGAAATCAGTTCGTGGCTTTTGGGGTCATCCTGACGGACGTGGACAGAACTTGTTGAAAGATGGTTAATTACTCGATGAAAATGAACTGATTTCCCCCCTAGGGACAGAAGACATGCAAACTAGGGAAAAGTTTTGTAACATGGCACAACGTGGGCTACTCATTCTTGTACCTTCTGACAATCATCGCCTCTTTAGATTTCTAAAGTTAATATTTTGAAAGCTGTAAAATATAAAAATAACAGAGTTGAGTGGTTCGCAAAGAAGGGTCTGAAACGTAAGTTCCTGGGCTCTACTCCCAAACCGTGGACCCCAAAAATAAGTACGTTTAAAAATTATCTAGACGATTCTTGTAAATATGGAAGAACTCTTTAAAAAAAAAATCCTCAGCGGAGGATATGCTTACTGATTTTAGAGAGGGAGAGAAACATCCATCTGTTGCCTCTCGCAGGCACCCCCAACTGAGACGGACCCCTGGCATATACCCTGACAGAGAATGCCACCCGCTACCTTTGGTTTACAGGAGGACACTCCAACCAACTGAGCCACACCGGCCAGGGGATGGAAGAACTCATTTTTTAAAAATGTTATAAATATACCAAAGAATAACTTTTTCTTTCATCCAGAGGAAAACCCAGTGCAGTGGGTTTGAGCAGTTTAATGTAAAAAGTTGAACAAATGAACCTCAGAAGCACATACATAATTTTTAAAAAATGGACTTGGATAAAAAGGAAGTAATGTGAAACAGCATTCAGCCTCTTGAAACTGATAAAGGCCATAGTTTAAAATGATATGCAAGTATTCATTTAAATTATTCTTGATAGATACCCATTGGTTTTTTCCACATCGTTTACTTGATCTTAAAAATATTAAAGGTACTCACTGTCACTGAGTTGATCTTTTGGGTGTCATACAAGACAGATCCCAGTTATCTTGGAATCTAACAGTGCCACAGTTGCTGATTTATTAGAACTCTTCCTAAAGGCCTAAGCTTTACTCTTGGGCATTTAGAGTAGTTGTCAGGATCCATTCAAGACTGTCTTTATCCAAACTGTTAAAATGCCCAAAACCTACTGTTTTTAGGCTGTCTCACACACTGTGTTTTCCAAATGTCATTTAAATAACTAAAGAGTGATACTTTTGCTGGGTGGCCAGTTAGCTCAATTGGTTAGAGTGTGGTGGTAATAAAGGGTGATGATTTTCATTTACCTATTATAAAATGGAGTTTTGTATATGCCCACAAATTTTAATTTTATACAACTTAGTTAATATTGTTTGAATTTATGAACTCATTAATTTATTAAGAGTAAATTCCCAGGATCACAACACAAAAATGAATATATATTCTAAAATTTAGGAATTCTGAAATTTCTGTTTTTACTTCCTTTCTTAAACATTTGTTTCCACTTCACTGTAAATGAGATAGAATCACTTGTGCAACAATTATTTTAAGAGGGCCTCGTGTGCAAAGCATTGTTTTGGGCACTGAGAAAAAATTGGTAGTAGGGACGTAGACAAAAATTCCTGCCTGCCTTGGTGGAGCTTAATTTGTTGGGGGAAAGATAAACGAAATAAATTGCTGTGGAGGCGAACAGAGAAGATGGGGGATGCAGATGACATAACCTTTCAGGCCTTTGGCCTTTGTCTTGTGCTCTGACTGAAATGGGGAATTATTGGAGTGCTTCAAACAGAGAAGTGACATGATATGATTTAAGTTCTATGAGCTAGGCAACCTTGCCTGAATTACATTATTTCTTTTTATTTTTTATTTTTAAGTATATTTTATTGATTGTGCTATTACGGTTGTCCCATTTTTTTCTCCCCTTTATTCTCCTCTGCCCTGCACCCCATCCCATCTGCATTCCCTGACCTTAGTTTATGTCCTTGGGTGGTACATATAAGTTCTTTGGATTCTCCATTTCCCATACTATCCTTAACCTCCCCTGGTCTATTTTGTATCTACTACTTCTGCTTCTTATTCCCTGTAACTTTTCCCCCTGCTATTCTCCCTCCCCCTACCCACTGATAGCCCTCCATGTGATCTATATTTCTGTGATTCTGTTCCTGTTCTAGTTGTTTCCTTAGTTTTTTTTTTTTTTTAGGTTAAGTTGTTGATAGTTATGAGTTTGTTGTCATTTTACTGTTCATATTTTTTATCATCTTCTTTTTCTTAGATAAGTCCCTTTAACATTTCATATAATAAGGGCTTGGTGATGATAAACTCCTTTAACTTGACCTTATCTGGGAAGCACTTTATCTGTCCTACCATTCTAAATAACAGCTTTGCTGCATAGAGTAATCTTAGATGTAGGCTCTTGCCTTTCATGACTTTGAATACTTCTTTGCAGCTCCTTCTTGCCTGTAAGGTTTCTTTTGAGAAATCAGCTGAAAGTCTTATGGGAACTCCTTTGCAGGTAACTGTCTCCTTTTCTCTTGCTACTTTTAAGATTCTCTCCTTATCTTTCATCTTGGCTAGTGTAATTATGATGTGCCTTGGTGTGTGCTTCCTTGGGTTCAACTTCTTTGGGACTCTCTGAACTTTCTGGACTTCTGGAAGTCTATTTCCTTCACCAGATTGGGGAAGTTCTTTTTCATGATTTGTTCAAATGAGTTTTCAATTTCTTGCTCTTCCTCTTCTCCTTCTAGCAACCCTAAGATTCTGATGTTGGAACGTTTAAAGTTGTCCCGGAGGTTCCTAAGCCTCCCCTCATTTTTTTTTGAATTCTTCTTTCTTCATTCCATTCTGGTTGAATGTTTATTTCTTCCTTCTGGTCCAAATTATTGATTTGAGTCCTGTTTTCCTTCCCTTCACTGTTGGTTCCCTGTACATTTTCCTTTACTTCACTTTGCATAGCCTTCATTTCTTCCTCTATTTTGCATACATACTCAACCATTTATGTGAGCATCCTGATTACCAATGTTTTGAACTCTGCATCTGATAGGTTGGCTCTTCATTGCTTAGTTCTATTTTGGGGGCACTGATCTGTTCTTTCATTTGGGGCCATATTTCTTTGTCTTGGTGCACCTGTTAAGTTGTAAGGGGCAGAGCCTTAGGTATTTGCCAGGGTGGGGCAAACCACGTCCCTATGTTGTGGTGCGGTACATGGGGTAGGGGTCCGAAAGGGAACAGTACCACTTGCTTAGCTCTCCTCCAGCTTCAATAACTTTACCTGCTACCCACTAGCAAATTGGGCCCTTCTGGTGCTGATTCCCAGATGAGTGGATTTGTGTACATTCCAGGGCCCTGTGGGTCTCTCCAATAAACCCTCCTTTGAGGCTGGAAGTTTTTCCCACCACTGCTACCCCCACAGGTTTTGCAACCAGTTTTTGAGGTGTTATTTCCCTACATTGGAACCCTGAGTTGCGTGGTCTGTCTCTCTCCCCAGTTGTTCCTCCCAGTTTATCCGCACACAAATGTGGGACCACCCAGTCTGCCAGCTTTGGCCTTGCCCACCCCAGTCACTAGCTGCCATGTTGGCACGTGTCTTGTCTGCCCTGGCTGCTGGTCTCCACCTCTCCTACCAGTCTGAATGAATGTTTCTTCTTTAACTCCTTGGTTGTAGGACTTCCATATAGTTCAATTTTCTGGCAGTTCTGGTTATTTTTGTTTTTAAATTTGTTGCTGTCCTTCTTTTGGTTGTGCGAGGAGGAGAAGTATATCCATTACACCTCCACCTTGGCTGGAAGTCCAAATTACCTCATTTTTCTAGCCTTATTTTCTTCATCTTTAAACAGGGACACCAGTTTTCATTTCAGAAGGTCATTATCAGGAATAAATAAGTTAACATTTGTAATGTGTCTTGAATAGTGACTGGCACATACTAAGCCCTATAGAAGTTTTTTTCCCCTGTTCTTTTTTTGTTTGTTTATTGATTTTAGAGAGAGAGGAAAAGGGGTAGAGAGAGAGAACATTGACGTGAGAGAGACACATCAACTGGATGCCTCCCATATGCGCCCTGACCGGCAACTGAACCTGCAACCTAGGGTATGTGCCTGGGTATGTGCCTGGACTAGAAATTGAACCCCCATCCTTTTGGTGTATGGGGATGACATCCCAACCTCCTGAGCTACACTAGCCAAGGCCATAATTTTATATGAACACAAAGAGTCAGTCTGGCCACTGGGTTGAAAATAATGTATGGAAATAGGGTACCCAAGTATTAAAAAACCTCAAAAGTTCCAAGGAGAGATGGTAATAAGGACTGGGTAATAACAGTGGAGGTGATGAAAAATGGCATAAGAAAAAGAGGGGAGTCAAGAAATTAAGGATGACGCCAAAGTTTTAGACCTGAGTAATAGGATAATATAACTACTAACTGAGAAGGGGAGGTCTATGCTTGGAGCAGATTTAGGGTCAGGATGTCTTTAGATATCCAAGATATTTAAAAGTTGGTTTAATGAACAGTTACTGAGCTCCAGCACTGAGCAAGGTATTGTATTAGGCACTGGGGAAATATTTAAAAAACAAAGACGAAGTCCCTGTCCTTGTAGGATCAGGATCTACTGGAGGAATCAGACATATGTTGAACCATAATTCTAGGCAAGGCTGTGATATATTCCATAATAGGGATTTGAACTACATTGTCTGTGAGCTTAGAAAAGAAGTGCTATGGTAGCTTCCCAAAGGAAGGGGCATTTGACGCTAGACCTTGAGTGGTGTGTTATTTCGGTGAGTAGTTGTTGTGGGTAGGGCAATAGCTAATGGAGATAACCACAGGTGAGCAAAGGCCTTAAGGTGAACTTAGGTAATTAAGTGCAGTTTGTGGGGGAGGGGGGAGTTTGGTGTGGTTAGAGCAATGATTGAATAAAGAAGTGGATTACTGCCACATACTTACAATCAGCCCCCCTCCCACATACAGACATCCAAGCATACAATTTATGTACAGAATGATATCTAATTCAGCTTCAGAATAAATCCCTAAATCCCTATTTCAACCATACTGCTAACCATAGATTCTTCCTATATAGAAATTCTAGATCCAAATTCTAGGACAATTCTGTCTAATAGAAATTTCTGAAATAATGGAAATGTTCCATACCTGCATTGTCCATACCTGCATTGTTCCATAGAGTAGTCACTAGCCACATGTAACTCTACAACACTTGAAATGCTGAGACCAAGGAACTAAAGTTTTAATTTAATTTATTTTAATTTAAATTTTAAAGTCTAAATAGCCACATGTGGCTAGTGGCTACTGCATTGGACAGTACAGTTCTATGGTATAGAGTTAGTAGGAGCAATTGACAGAAGATGAAGGTAGAAGATAAATTGTTCTCATAGTGAATGCTATAGATATTGAGCACAGTGATAGGTTAAAAGGATGAACTTGGGTACTAGGAGACTAAAGCCATTTATAGTGAAAGTGAGCTGAGGTAAAAACATAATCAAACAGATAAAATTGCAAAAATATTTTAAGATATTTAAAGTAGTTTTAAAAATATGTTTATTCTATTTATCTGAAATTACTTACTTGGTTTTCAATTTGAAATCTAACTTGCAGAGACCCAGGATGGCAGAGGAGATAGCAGAGAGTAGATGGACAGAAGCCTTGTAACCACAGACAGACAGTAGAAGCAACATCACCACAATGAGACTGGTAAGGAGTGTGGAGGGGATGCAAGAGGGCTGGCTGGGCTCCCACAGGTGGCAGCTGAAGATCTGGAGGAGTATTTCATTGGCTAGGAGGTTCCCCTTGAGAAGTGTGGGGTCCCAGCCAAGCACCAGAAGTGTGGGCTGCCCAGGTTACAGCACCAGAACTGGAAAAGGAACCCAAATAACATAAAGCTATGAAAAGCAGTGGGGTTTCTGTCCTCCAGGGAGAGATTGCTGGAAATGCAGAGAGCCTCCAAAAGGCCAATGCACAAAATTGGATAGATCTTTCAGACAGAAAATTAACAAGGAGACATCTACCTTAAACAACATACTAGATCAAATAGATTTAATTGACATTTTCAAAGCATTTTGTTCCAAAACAACAAAATATACAGACTTTTCAAGTGAACACAGAATGTTTTCTAGGATAGACCACATGTTAGGACACAAAAACACGTGTTAATAAATTTAAGAAGATTAAAATCATATCAAGCATCTTCTCTGACCACAATGCTATGAAACTAGGAATCAGTCACAGGAAGAACACTGAAAAACACACAAAGACATGGAAGCTAAATAACATGTTATTAAACAATGAATGGGTCAACAACAAGATCAAAGAAGAAATCAAAAAACACCTTGAAACAAGTGAAATTAAGAATACAACAATCCAAAATCTGTTGGGCATAGGGAAAGCAATTGTAAGAGGTAAGTTCATAGCATTATAGGCCTATCTCAAAAACAAGAAAAAGCTCAAATAACAATCTAACTTTACACTTACAGGAACTTGAAAAACAACAGCAAACAAAGCCCAAAATGAGTAGAAGGAAGGACATAATAAAGATCAGAGAAGAAATAAATGAAATACCGTCAAAAAAAAAACATACTAAAGATCAATGAATCCTAGAGCTTGTTCTTTGAAGAGCTAAACAAAATTGACAAACCAGACTCATAAAGAAAAGAAGGGAGAGGACAAAATCAAATCAGAGATGGAAGAGGAGAAATAGCAACTGACACCAAAGAAATACAAAGGATTGTAAGAAAATATTATGAATGACTATGTGGCAACAAGCTGGACAACCTGGATGAAATGGATAAATTACTAGAAACATAATCTTTCAAAACTAAATCAGGAAGAATTAGAGAATCTGAATAGACAGATTACACCTAGTGAAATTGAAGCAGTAATAAAAAAACTCCCAACAAATAGCCCTGGACCAGATGGCTTCACGGGTGAACTTTACCAAACATTCTGAGAAGAATAATACCTCTCCTTCTCAGACTATTTCAAAAAATTCAAGAGGAGGGAGAGCTCTCAAGCTCATTTTACAAGGCCAGCATTATCCTAATTCCAAAATCAGATAAAGACACTACAGAAAAAGAAAATTACAGGCCAATATTCTTGATTGACATAGATGCTAAAATCCTCAACAAATATTAGTAAACAAAATACAGCAATGCATCAAAAAGATCATATGCCATTATCAACTGGGATTTATTCTAGGAATGCAAGGTTGGTACAACATTTGCAAATCAATAAATGTGATTCACTACATAAACAAAATGAAGGCTAAAAACCACACAATCATATCAATAGATACAAAAAAAGCATTTGATAAAATTTAGCACCCATTTATAATAAAAACTCCCAGCAAAGTGGGAATAGAGGGAACACATCTAAATGTACTAAAGGCCATTATTGGCAAACCCACTGACAGCATCATACTCAATAGGCAAAAACTAAAGGCATTCCTCTTAACATCAGGAACAAGACAGGGTTGTCTGCTTTCACCTCTCTTATTCAATGTAGTACTGGAAGTCCTAGCCACAGCAATAAGACAAGAAGAAAAGTAAAAGGCACCCAAATTGGAAAGGAGGAAATAAAACTGTCATTATTTGCAGGTGACATAATACTGTACATAGAGAACTCCAAAGATTCCACCAAGAAACTAATGGGACTGATAATGAATTCAGCAAAGTAGCAGGATACAACATTAATATCCAGAAATCGGTTGCATTTTTATATGCCAGTAGTGAGCTAACAGAAAGGGAAGTTAAAAAAATCCCATTCACAATTGCTTCAAAAAGGATAAAATACCTGGGAATAAACCTAACCAAGGATGTAAAAGACCTGTATTCATAAAATTGTAAGACACTGAAGAAAGAAACTGGAGAAGATAACATCAAAAATAAGTGGAAACATATGCTGTGTTCATGGATAAGAAGAATTATCATCATTAAAATGTCCATAGTACCTGAAGCAATCTAGATTCAATGCAACTTCTATCAAGATTCCAATGACATATTTCACAGAACTAGAGCAAATATTTCAAAAATTTATATGGAACCACGAAAGGCCCTACATAGCAATAGCAGTCCTGAGAAAGAAGAAAAAAGTTGAAGGAATCATACTACCTAAGATGAAACTATACTATAAGGCCATAGTAATCAAACAGTGTGGAACTGGCATAAAAACAGACACATAGGACAGACACATAGGTCAGTGGAACAGACTAGAGAGCCCAGAAATAAACCCATACCTTTACAATGAATTAATATTTGACAAAGGAAATAAGCACATACAATGGGCTAAGGATAGTTTATTCAATAAATGGTGTTGGAAAATTGGACAGATACATCCAGAAATATGAAACTAGACCACCTTCTTATACCACACTCAAGAGTAAATTCAAAATGGATTAAAGACTTAAATGTTAGACCTGAAACCATAAAAACCATAGAAGAAAACATAAGCAGCAAAATCTTGGACATTGCTCATAGCAATATTTTATCCGATATATCTCCCCAGGCAAGGGAAACAAAATTAAAAAAATAAGCAAATGGGACTACATCAAACTAAAAAAATTTTGCACAGGGAAGGAAAACATCAACAAAATAAAAAGATAACCACAGAAGTGGAGAACATATTTGCCAATATAGCTGATAAGGGGCTAAATAAAAAACTTGTAAGGAACTTACAAAACTCAACACCAAAAAAACAAACAACTCAATTTAAAAAATGGGCAAAGGACCTGAATGACACTTCTTCAAAGAGGACATACAGATGGCCATTAGACATATGAAGAGATGTTTGATGTCACTAGTCATCAGAGAAATGCAAATTAAAGCCACAATGTGATATCATCTCACACCAATGAGAATGGTTATCACCAATAAATCAATAAACAAGTGCTGGTGAGGATGTAGCCAAAGGAGAACCCTTTTGCACCATTGGTGGGAATGCAGATTGGTGCAGTCACTGTGGAAAACAATGTGGAGATACCTCAAAAAGTTAAAAATGGATTTGCCTTTTGACTCAGCAATCCCACTTCTGGGAATACATCTGAAGGAACCTAAAACACTAATTTGAAAGAACATAAGCATCCCAATGTTCATTGCAACATTATTTACAAACATCAAGATATGGAAGCATCCCAAGTGTCCATCAGCAGATGAGTGGGTAAAACATGTATGGGACATTTATACAGTGGAATGCTACTTGACTGTAAAAAAGAAGAAAATTTTACCCTTTGTGACAGTGTAGGTGGACTTAGAGAACATTATGCTAAGTGAAATAAGCCAGTCAAAGAAAAACACAACAAATATCATATGATTTCACTCATGTGGAATCTAATGAACAAACTGAAATAACAAGCAAAATGGGGACTGATTGAGATGGAGAGTAGGATGACAGCTAAGAGGGCAGGGAGGGCAGGGGTAGAGGGTTTGAGCAAAAAGGAAAAGGCCTCATGGACATAGACAACAGCGTGGTGATTGCAGCGAGGAGGGAGGGATAAAGGGACGAAATGGTAATGAAAAAATACAATAAAAAATCACACACACACACACACACACAAAGAAATGTAACTTACTAAATCTATCCTGAGTAATTTTACAAATTATAAATATGAATCATCCATGTACTTCTGGTCACAGAGAAATTTGAACAATATGTCATACTTACTATGAACCTAAAAATGATACTTTTAATTTTAGGTCTTTGGTGACATCTTGGCTTAGATTTACTAAAACTTAAATATATTTAGGCATACAGTAATAACATATCTATCTGTAGTGAATTAAATGACTTATGATTGACAAAGACAAAAAATATGAAGTCTGAATCATTTTGGTCTAGTATGATGAAGATTTTAATGATTAACTGGTGTGTCATAGTAATTTAAAGACTTTATTTTAATTCTGTCTAATACCTTAGTCTCCATTCACATCTCTCTTCAATTTAAAGTGTGAAGTTTGAAATGCATTGTTAATTATGTTGGCTTTCTTAGAGCTGTTTAATGAAAATTAAGTATTATTTAACAAGCAAAGATAGCGAAAACTAAACTAAATATTTTCAAATATGAAGCTATGGGTACAGGCAACATAGGAAACTCTTAGTGACATATGAAAACCTGTTTATAAAATCCCAAAGCCAGGCTTGTGATTATGGTTACCCCCAAGTACAAGGGGAAGCAGGGAACATGGGCACAAGATGAGAGAATGAATACATGAGTAGATACATTCTTTTTTTTAATCCTCATCTGAGGACTTTTTTTTCATTGCTTTTAGAGAGAGAGGAAAGGAGAGAGAGAAACATCAATGTGCCAGACAAACACTGATTGACTGCCTCCTATATGTTCCCTAACTGGGGGTCAAACCTGCAATGTAGGTATTTGCCTTTACCAGGGATTGAACTGGAAACCTGCTGATTTATGGGACGATGCTCCAATCAACTGAGCCACAACAGCCAGGGTGATATATTCTTGATATATTCTTATTAAAGCTTTATTTGGGCAGAGTGGTGGCTTCTCATATGTTCATTATGTGAATGAATGAATGTATAAATGAATGAGAGCACTCTATATACCAATGAGGGATGTATTTATAACTGAAGGATTATAATTGATCTGATTAAGGGCACCTAAGGTCCAGAAGAGAAAAAAATAATAAGACAAAGGAGTAAGGAAAACTGTCAGTATTTGCAGATGACATGATATTGTACATAGAAAGACTTAAAGTCTCCACTAAAAAGTTATTAAAGCTAACAAATGAATTTGGCCAAGTAGCAAGATACAAAATTAATATTCAGAAATTGGTGGCATTTCTATACACCAATAAAGAACTATCAGAACAAGAAATAAAGAAAACAATCCCATGTACTATTGCAACAACAACAATGAAATAAGGTACCTAGGAATAAATTTTGCCAAGGAGGTAACAGACCTGTACTTGGAAAACTATAGGACATTGAAGTAAGAAATTGAGGGAGACACAAATAAATAGAAGCACATACTCTGTTCAGAAATTGGAAAAATTAATATCATTAAAATGTCCATTACCCAAAGTGATCTATGGATTCGTCACAATTCCTATTACAATACTAAGGGCATACTTCACAGACCTAGAACAAATACTCCAAAAACTTATATGGAACCAAAAAAGACCCTGAATAGCCTTAGCAATCTTGAGAAAGAAGAACAAAGGTGGAGGATCACAGTGCCTGATATCAAACTATACTACAAGGCCATTGTAATCAAAACAGCCTGATACTGGCATAAGAACAGGTATATAGATCAATGGAACAGAACAGAGAGCCCAGAAATCAACTCACACCTATATAGTCAGTTTATATAATAGACTAAAGATGATCTTTTCAATAAATGGTGTTCAGAAAATTGGACAGATACATGCAAAGTAATGAAACTAGATCACCAACTTATACCATACACAAAAATAAACTCAAAACGGATAAAAGACTTAAATGTAAGTTGCAAAACCATAAAAATCCTAGAAGAAAACATAGGCAGTAAAATCTCAGACATCTCTGATAGCAATATTTTTGTTGATATGTCTCCTAAGGCAAGGGAAATAAAAGAAAAAATAAACGAATGGAACTACATCAAACTAAAATGCTTCTGTACAGCAAAAGAAACCATCAACAAAATGAGAAGGGAGTCCACTATATGGGAGAACATATTCAGCAATGATACATCTGATAAGGGATTAACTTCAAAAATCTATAAAGAAGCTGTACAACTCAACACAAGGAAGACAAACAATCATTAAAAAATAGGCAAAGGACCTGAATAGACACTTTTCCACAGAGGACATACATATGACCAATAGACACATGAAAAGATGTTCAATGTCACTAATCATCAGAGAGATGCAATTAAAACCACAGTAAGGTATCACCTCACACCTGCCAGAATGGCCATCATCAGTAAATCAACAAACAACAAAAGGAGCACAGTTGGTGAGAATACAGATTGGTGCAGACATGCGGAAAGCAGTATGGAGCTTCCTCAAAAAATTAAAAATGGAACTGCCTTTTGACTCACTGATCCCACTTCTTGAATATATCCTAAGAATCCCACAACACCAATTTGAAAGAAAAATATGCACCCCTATGTTCATAGCAGCATTATTTACAATCACAGAGATCTGGAAATAGCCCAAGTGCTCATCAGTAGATGAGTGGATAAAAAAGCAATGGAATACTACATGGCTATGAAAAAAGAAACTCTTACCTTTTGTGACAGCATGGATGGACCTAGAGATTATTATGCTAAATCAAATAAGCCAGTCAGAGAAAGACAAATAGAATATTATTTCACTTATACATGGAATCTAATGAACAAAATAAATTGGTGAACAAAATAGAAACTGGGCATGGAAACATGAACAGACTGACAGCTGTCAGAGAGGAAGGGAGAGAGGGGGACTGGATGACAGAAGGTGAAGGGATTAGCCAAAGGACATACACGCATAACCCATAGACACAAAGGACAGTGTGGTGATGGGTGGAGGAAGGGGGTGGGGGCTGGGTGGAAGTGGGCAAAGTGGGGGTGGGGGTAGGGGACATTTGTAATAGTGTCAACAATAAAAATAAAGAAAAAAATAAGATGAACTCAAGAAATTGCAAAAAATTATAATTTAATATTTTTGAAGTACTATCTCCCCAAATCTCCTGATATTTTTTCTAATAGTAGTAGTACAGTGAGAAGTTATTTGGAGCTATATTTTATACAGATGTCACTTTGCAGCCCTTTCTCAAGTCGCTAATACTAGGACAATAAATGATTATAAGACTGAAAGAATTTTCAGAGTAATTAAACTTTGAACAAACACATTACAGTATTTTTAAAAAGATTTTATTTACTTATTTTTAGAGAGAGGGGAAGGGAGGGAGAAAGAGAGGGAGAGAAACATCAGTGTGTGGTTGCCTCTCATACACCCCCCCACCTGGGGACCTGGCCCGCAACCCAGGCATGTTCCCTGACTGGGAATCAAACCAGTGACCATTTCATTTGAAGGCTGGTGCTCAATCCACTGAGCCACACCAGCCAGGGCACATTACTGTATATTTTTATGAAGCTTGGAATGTAAGCCTCCTATTGTTTTATATGATTAAAATAATTAAGAAAGTAAACTTATGACAAATACTTCTTCACTACGGTAAAGGCAGAAAAGATTCATTTATCAAAATGTATTAGAGAGGATAATCATTATCTCCCATCCTGCAAACCCTTAAGAGAAGTGTTCCTATCCTAGTCCTGTGTTTTCTCTCTCATTTCTTTCCATTCCACTCCCCCCACCCCCCATACACATACACTCACGCAGCTGGCTGCCTGCCGTGACACCTGAACCAAGAAAATGCCATTCATAGGTTCAGGTGAGCCAAAAAAAATAGCATGAGAGAGGTTGTCTTTGAACTAAGATGCAGCAACAGATGGAACTTTTAACTGAATTATGTCAATGCAAAACGGTAAAGGCCTTTCGCTCTCTACATATGTATATGCTAAGGAAACCTGAGCTGCCCTAAGTTTTGTCTTTATTGTTTGGGTTTCCTTGGACTCTACATAAGAATTATTTTCTGACAGTAAAAATCCCTTTTACTTGAGCTAATCTGAGTAAATCTCTGATGTTTAACCACCAAAGTACCTGATTAAAATTAACAGTTGGATTTAATGAAATCTTAACCATGATCTATGAACCCAGCTTTACTGAGATGAATAGTGCCTCCCAAATTCATGTCCACCTGGAGCCTTGTGATGTGACCTTATTTGGGAGTAGGGTGTTTGCATATGTAATACATTAAAATGAAGTCATACTGGAAAAAGGTGGGCCCTAAATCAATGACTGATGTCCTCACAGGAACACATGTAGGGAAGAAGGCCAGGTGGAAATGCAGTCAGGGATTGGAATGACGGAGCTGCAAGCCAAGGAATACCAAGGATTACCAACAAGCAGCAGGAAGCAAGGAAGTGGTCTTCCCTTTAGCCTTCAGAAGTAGTAGGGCCCTGCTGACACCTCAGTTTGGACTTTTGGCCTCCAGAACAGTAAGAGAATGAATTTCTGTTCTTTTTTAAAAAAGTACTGTTCTTTTATCGTTGTCCCAATATTTCCCCTTTGCTCTCTACTGCCCTGCCCCACCCACAGTCAATCCCCACCCTGTTGTCCATGTCCATGTCCATGGGTCATTTATACATGTTCTTTAAGTAGACCCTTCCCCTTCTTTCCCCCCTTCTCCCCCTCCACCTTCCCTTCTGGTCACTGTCAGTCTGTTACTCATTTCCATATCTCTGGTTCTGTTTTACTCATTTGTTTGTTTTGTTCATTAGGTTCCTCTTATAGGTGAGATCACATAGTATTTGTCCTTTACCACCTGGCTTCTTTCACTTAGCATAATGCCTTCCAGTTCTATCCATGCTGTCGCAAAGGGTAGGAGCTCCTTATTTCTTTCTGCTGCATAGTATTCCATTGTGTACACAAACCACAGTTTTTTGATACATTCATTTACTGATGGAAACTTTGGCTGTTTCCAGCACTAAGCTATTGTAAATAATGCTGCTATGATCACAGGGATGCATAGGTTCTTTTGAAGTGGTGTTTCAGTATTCTTAAGGTATATTCCCAGTAGTGGAATTGCTGGGTCAAAATGCAGTACTATTTTTAGTTATTGGAGGAAATTCCATACTGTTTTCCACAGTGGCTGCACCAGTCTGCATTCCCACCAACAGTGCACTAATGTTCTCTTTTCTCCACATCCTCATCAGCACTCGTTTGTAGATTAGTTAATGATGGCCATTCAGAGTGGTGTGAGGTGGTATCTCATTGTGGTTTTAATTTGCATCTCTCTGATGACTAGTGAGGCTGAGCATCCTTTCATATGTCTCTGGGCCCTCTGTATGTCCTCCTTGGAGAATTGTCTGTTTGGATCCTTTGCCCATTTTTTATTTGGATTATTTGTCTTCCTGGTGTTGAGTCATATGAATTTGTTTTATATTTTGGAGACCAAACCCTTGTCCAAGGTATCATTGGCAAATATGTTTTCCCATATGGTTGGTTTCATTTTGCTGATGTTTTTCTTTAGCCATGCAGAAGCTTTTTAGTTTGATGTAGTCCCATTTGTTTATTCTTTCCTTTATTTCCCTTGTCCTAAGAGATATATCGACAAAAATATTGCTGCATGGGATATCTGAAATTTTACTGCCTCTGTTTTCCTCTAGGGCTTTTATGGTGTCACAGCTTATATTTAAGTCTTTTATCAATCTTGAGTTTATTGAATTTCTGTTCTTTCAAGCTACTGTGTTTGTGGTAATTTGTTACAACAGCTCTAGGAAACTAATGCACCAGCCATACATGCAATTTGTCTTAAAGTGGGTAACTGTAAGAAAGTAAACTTCATTACTCTCATTGTTGAAACTAAATTTTTGCTTTCGAAAGAGATCTGTAGAACATTTATAAAGCTGTGACCAACAGCTTATCTTATTTCTACATTTTCTCAATTGTATTGTTTGCGAATCTCAATTTATCTCTAGAAACTGCATTTTCATTTTTCTACTTACTCATATTCTTATGAAATAAGAACCATATGCAAGCAAATATTTAAATAATTACACAACAAACATGGAGAAACTGCAAAAATGGAACTGTTTGTTGGCAGACAGCTCCACCAAGCTTTGGCTCAAAGTATTTATTTGTCAGCTAATATGCAGAAGTCCAAAACTAGAATGTTAAAAGCACTTTAGGAATGAGAATATGTAATGTTCTAAAAGTAGCTGTGCAAAATTCAGGGGACTAAAAGCAAGGCCAGTTTGTTTAATAATCAAGTTATAATTATCTTATGTTCATTTTACTAATGAAGAATTTTTCTAAGTGCAATATTTTCTATGACTATAACCATCAACTGTCATTATAATAACTGTGGCAGATTGTAAGAATGAGGAGCTGAACTTAAATTTCTGGTTTAACTAGAAATGTAACCATATCAAAACTGGTAGCCAGCACTATCTGACTCATCCAAGGAATTTGCTGAATTTTGGCAACTTTTGCCTTTTGAATTTCTCCAAGTAATTCCAGAAACTGAATTGTTCTTGGAATGGGGCTACTTAGATAAATACTATTTTAGAAGAAGTCTTCAGAGTTCAATTACACATGGATTTGTCCAGAGACTAAAGAAAATTAAGCAATGATTCTTCAGGTAATTTAATAAGAACTATTTTACTTTCTAATCATAACAAATTTATGGTAATTTTCAGAGGATAGGAAGTTTCCTGTTAATTGAATTTTTTGATAAATTGAAACTTACTCAGAAAACTCTGTTTCTTTCCACTCTATTGGAAATATTTCTAGCCTACATCAGTTCTCTTTTTAGTCTTTAGAAAGCACAGGATAGTAAACGTAATAGGAAATGTTTGGTGTTTGAACATACCCCAATGCCTCAGGATTTGCCAATCTGAAAGCCACTTTAAATTTGCAAAACTGTAGATGTAGAGTCAGAGATTAATTGAGCCTAACATGTACTGAGACTAGAACTTTCCATGGAAGTTAGTTTCATCTCCATGTGTGCTGTTGGATTTTTAGAGTAGAATGGGGGAGGCCAGTTAAGAACCTCTGTAACTTAGATTTTTTCTTTTTAACCAAAACACAAGAAAACAAATCCACTTTTACTTATTTACTTTTCATTGAGATTCACTCCTTGAAGGGTAGAGCGCTACACATATTCTGGTCCAAAGGCCTTAGCAGGAAGGCTGCTTTGGAGTTTAGCACGAACCAGCCACTGTTTCCTTGAGCACGAGCTCCCTTCCCAGGTTATTCTGGTTTTGTTCCAGGCGTCACCAGGAGTCACTGTGGTGTTTTTTGCTTTGTACACGGGAGCATAGCTCTTGTCTAGATTGAATTCAGTTTCATCTTGAGCATAAACACCTTCAATTTTAAGAAGAGCTATGTGCTTCCTCTGGTTCCAGAGACCCTGCCCATAGCTGGCAAGAATGGCCTTGGACCACAGCCTTGCAGACACATCTGTGGTTGTAGAGGACCTGCTCCCGGCAGGCCTCCACGGGCTCCAAGATGGTAGAAGGAGCTAAACTGGGTTTTGATACATTGGTTCACTTAGCACTTACTATCTAGCGGGTTCTAGACTGCCAAGGGTACAAAATGGACAAGATATTTTCCCTGAATTTAATGGGCGATTTGAAGTTTTCTTGTATTATTGCTATATTATTAGTATATTTTCATGTATTTGTGCTATCTTAATTTACTAATCTGGAAAACAGAAGTATGGATAGAAGACAATGGAACTGGGGTGATAGTGGGGAATGAAGAATTTTCTTAGGTGTAAAAAAGGAGACAATGTTAACCACTGCTGTCTCTCTGGATCATTAACCATTAATAATTCCATTAATGAGATTATGGGACTGGCTTTTCTCTTTATTCACACTTTCATGTGCTGTCCAAAGTTTCTGAAAAAGTATGTCCAGAATAAAATGGTTCCAAAATGTTTAAAATTGGAAAATTAATTTATTTAAAAAATGTGACAGATAAATGTGATAAAGTTCCTAAACTGCTTAGCACCATGGCTGGCACATAGCATGTACTTAATAATATTGGCCACTATTGTTAATATTACTATAATTACTGCTGTAAGGTAGTTATCTTTGGTTGCAGGAGCAAAGGAAATTGAAGCTAGCTTGAGCAAGAAATACATAGATAGGTAGATAGATAGACAGATAGATAGATAGATAAACAAGGTGATATCTCGAGAACCCAAGAACAAAATTACAGCTATGCCTCAAGAAAGAAATGGAAGTAAACACAGGAAAGCCACCAGGGTGCGGTCCATTTTTATCTCTGGACACCTGCTCCTTTTTTTGCTTTTTGCAGAGACCCCCCTTCTTTGCTTTGCAGGTTACATAGTGTGCAGAAAAGAACGACCCCTCATCTTCTGAGGGTAGGTTTCCTTCACCTTAGATTAGCCCAGACTAAACTAGAATTTCTTAGTCAAATTTCAAATGCCTAAGACAACAAATTCAATCCTTTTTTCCCACAGGATTTATCATCTAGCATAGTGAATAATTTACTCATTTATTATGCTTAATGTTAATTTTTTGTCTCTCCAGGCACCCACCCATGCCTTGTCTAATCAACTGGGGCCAGGTGACCAGGATCATGTATAAAATGTATATCGATATGAGCCATTGCTAATGAATTGGGAAGCCAATGGCAATTACCAGATTAAGGAAGGATCATTGGGTCATAGACCAGACATGTCCTCCAAAAAATCTTCACCAAAGCTTTATTTCTGTTGAAGTAGTATCGAAGCAGAGTTCTTTATATTTACACATACACAGTTCACATTGTACCTACCAACTTGTAAAAATAACACCTCTCCGTTAGCATCAGGATTAATATTGTAAATGTAGTTTTCAGAGTTTTGACTTCTTTTTTTTTAAGGTACATTTATTTATTTGAAGATTTTATTTGTTTATCTTTAGAGGGGAAGGGACGGAGTGGGGGAAGAGAAGGAGAGACAGAGAGAAATATCAATGTGTAGTTGCCTCTTGTGCATCCCCTGAGGGGAACTGGCCTGCAACCCAGGCATGTGCCCTGACTGGGAATCGAACCATGATCCTTTGATTCACAGGCCCACGTTCAATCCACTGAGCTATACCAGCCAGGGCTTAAGAGCATTTTTTATTCAGGCAACTGATCTCTTTTAACTGACACTTTTACTTCCTTCCTGTTAGGAGATATTGGAGTATCCTTAGGTATTTTGGGGATCTGGCAGAGGGAAAGTTGAATTTGGTACAGTTAGTTTGGATTTAGTGGAATATGTTTATGTAGTTTGTAATCATCTTTGTGCATGGTTAAGTTACTGCCAATTGTCCTAGTGTTGGAATGACTTTCAGGACCCTCCTACAGAAAACTGCTAATGAATGTTGACAGTGCCGACTATTTAAGGTTTGTCACTGCACAAGAGATCAGACGTCTTGTAATCTTGTGCCTCATATACAAAAGAAACTGGATAGGGCCTTTTCCCAAGTTTGATGATGATCCTAACAATGTACATGATATTGCTAAAACAAATTTTGGAGCCAGATAAACTTTTAAAAACTAGCAACAGGAAAAAAATGGAATAACCAGATTAGAGAAGAATACTTATTTTATTCTCCATGTAGAAAATAATATTAAAAAATCACTATCATATGAAAGGGTGATCAAAGATCACCAAATTTTTGGAGAATGGGAATATGAAAATATGGCGAGACTCATTCATTTGGCTATCTAATCAGCAAATATTCATTATCTGAGTACTATTATTTCAAGAATGGTGCTAAGGGCTGGGAATAGAACCATGAATGGATAGTCCCTAGCATTGAGATATTCATAGTCTAAGATGGAGCAGACCTCTAACAAGTTATTGTGTCAATAATTATTTATTTATTATTAAAATAATTGTGATCAAAGAAAAATATAAGGTGTTCTGAAAGCTGACCTAAGTCTAGGTTTTAGGGAGGATTTCCTTGGGGAAAAAGGGTGGGGGGCTCCACCCACAGAGCCCCCCATCTGCCATGGATGAGAATACGTCTACCAAGACATGATCTTCTTGGAGAGGAAAGGTGGCGATCTCTCAAAGGAAAAGGGCCAGGAGCCTTTTCCTCAATGGGCTTTTACTGGGTTTAATTTGCTCAGGAATACAGGTAAAGCTCATCAATCACTGTCAGGCAGTAAGGATCAAATAATAGATAACATACAAAGAACTATGAGGGCTTATTCTGAGTCAGGGCCAGTTAGCTAAAGGGCTATAAAACTTTGGGAAACAAACTCATTTTGTGCTTGGACCCGTATCAGAAAATTGAGGTCATTCTTAGCAAAGCAGGTTTCACAGGATTTTATGCATTCTTTCTTAGGCCTGACTGCCTCTGGGGAACTTGCCCTTTCCAGCACAGGGCTACACTGCCTTCCATCATTGTTTCAGGCTTAAGTCAGGCAGGGAAAGTAAGGCAGCCAAGAGATTAGGAGACTTCTCCCAGACAGAATGAGAACTCAGGTTATGTCACAGCTGAGCAGTGAGGGTCCATCACCCCCTTTTTCTATAGCCCCCCAAGTCTGCCCTGAGGGCCCCTTTGTGACCGTGATTGTCTTAGGTCATCTCTCCCTTCATGAATCTTACCTGTCATTGGCTAACTGGTCATCCACTTGGGGAGCCAAGCAGGGTAAAGTAAAAGGGGGCAGAGGTAGTGCCTCTGCCAGGGAGATACGCTTTGTCTGCTTAGTAGCTTATGGTCCCAAGGTCTCTCACTCAGTCTTAGCCATAGGGCATTACAGCTTCTGAAACCAGGCAGGGCAGTTCCCAGCAAAACAGCATAGGCAAACTGGAGGAGTAATTCAGATTAAAGGGGGGAAAAGAATATCATACTCTAGGGGAAGAATATGAACAAGAATTCTAGGTGGAAGGAACTTACTGACTTCAAAGCACCAAAAGAATGCCAATGTGTAATAGCTAGGTTGCCATAAGCAATGAAAAGGTGGTGAATGAATCTAACAGATGACTTTGCCTGATCTAAAAGTTCATATAAATAAAATCGAGTATACAGCATATATGCTTTTGTATAAGTTTCTTTAATCGAGTATAATGTTTTTGAATTTCACCCATCCTGTTGCATGTATTTGTAGGTATTTGTTGCTGAACATTACTCCATTGTAAGGATATACCACAATTTATTTATCCACACACCTGCTAATAGACATTTGGGTTATTTCCAGGTTTTGGCTATTATAAATAGAGGTGCTATGAACATTCTTGTATAAGAGTTGTGAGAATTTTAGTTCAATGTTTGTCCCACCTCACTGTACTACAGAACCAAGAATGTGCTCTGTGTTGCACAGAAGTTTTAATAAAAGTGCAAGAACAGTTCAATACCTACCTATTCCTTTGCTGACTTCAGGAAGGTACTTGTGTTCTAGCATCTACAGATAAGAGGAGCTGGATCAGGTAATTCAGTACAGACACAGTAGCAGCCTGGCCTGAGTTCCACATCACCAGTATCTGATACATGAACCAGAGTTTGAGACAGAGGATATCCAGGTACGAAAGGGTTCTCGCTGGTCCCTGAAGGTGGGGAACCGATCTCATCTACATCCTTTAGTCATAAAAGGAATCTGTAACCACCAGAGGGACTCTTTCTCCTCTGCCAAATGGTCTTAATCCTACTTCCCCTTGTCCCTTTCCTGTTTCCCCCAAAGGACTGGCCTGATAGCAGTGATCTGTAACTCGAGCTTTCCCGTATAACCCCTGGTACTTTTAGTGTATCTGCACATTCAGCAGAAGCAGTGGTAGCATGAAAACAACTGCTGTACTGAGGTCTGCTAGACAGTCAACTACTCCCATGTGTATCTCTGTCTGATTATTCCAATTTCAGTTCTGTATCTGTGACTTTAAATTGAAGTACAACATTGTGAAAACATGACAATATTAAGTATATCAGCCTTCAGTAAATTTTTATTTCTGTAGGGAAAAAAAAAGACAGTATTTTGAAGTATTTTTATTTTTTGTCTGAGACATCTTTCTTGTAGGAATTTTCTTTCCAGAGAGGATTTCTATGGCCTTTTCATATTTTACTGTACATTCTTTTGTTTCTTCTATATTTCTTCTTTATTTTATACTTTTTTATGGTATGCCTTGATTATTTTTCAAGAGATCTTGACATAAAGCAAAAAGTCTTCACAGGTAGTGATAGTTCTAAACTCACCTGAATGCGTTCTGAAGCAGAATTTCTGCACACGGGGTAGATCTGTAGCCACAGTGGAAGAACCATTCAGTGAAGAGATTTGGAAGTTGTGATTTACCATGGTGCATTCCAAAAGGGGACTAATGAGAGAGGCAGCAGGCCTGGGCTCTGATGCTCACACTCCATGTAAATTGTCCACTTTTCCCCTGGACGAGCCCTGCCGTTACACATTACAGAGACCACCCATTCTTCTCCCAGCTGTCCTTTATGTTAATCACATAACAGCTAAACCTACAGATCTCTACCCAAGTCCTGGGTAGATGCTGGCATCCTTCCTGTTGGTCTTTTATCATATCAATGGAAGCCCCATGGCTCTCTGGATATTTACTGTTTCCCTCTCATTTTGTCACATAGCTGATAAGTCCCCAGGTCCTGTTGATTAGCTCTGAAAATGGTTTCTCAGCTCTCTCTATTGTCACTGCTGCCATCATATCTGGTTATTATGTCCAGGTCTTCATTCTGTTCTGCCAATGTACAGCCCCACGGTTATTCATTTCCTAAGTCTGGCATGACTAACTATCACAAATTGGTACTTTGCTTAAAGTAACAGAAATTTGTTCTCTTATAGTTCTGGAGGCCAGAATTCTCAAATCAAGGGCTTCTGGTTTCCAGTAGGGCTGTGCTCCCTCTGAGGCTCTAGGGAAGAATCCTTCTTGGCCTCTTTCTGCTCCCAGTGGTTGCTGGCAATCCTTGGTATTTCTTAGCATCCAGCTGCATCATTCCAATCTCTGCTTTCATCATCACATAGCCTCTTTCTTGTGTCTCTATTTCTTCACATGATGTTCTTCTCTGTGTGTTATATTATACTCTCTCTTTTTTTGTGTGTGTGTGGCTCAAAGTCAACACCATATCCCAGCTTTCTAGATAATTCATTCTTTTCACACATTTAACCAGTGCCTCCTGTCCCATCATCTTCTCTAACTATTCTCTAGATTTCTTTCAAATGGATCTTTCTGTACTACTGGCAAGGTTATTCCTTTTAGCCTTTCCTCCTTATCCTCTAACTATCACACTTGAGTATGTACAGCAAATAACGAGAGATTCTTTTTCTGATAATGTGAACTGGTACTTGGAAAAACCTCTCTGTAAAACATCTAGAAGAACTTGAAAAATATAAGAAACATTCTTTTAAAAGAAGAGTGGAACCAGCAAAAAAGTAGGTGTAATAGACTGTGTAATGGCCCCCAATCTCTCCCATCCCAATATCCACATCCCTTTGCAGTGTGACTTTGCTGCTGCTTATCTCAAAAGACATTTTATTCCCTCACCCTTTAAACCAGGGCAGAATACTGCCCTGGTATTCTGACACCAACTGATATGCTGCAATATAATTTAATTGTAATGCTAACCATTTGGCATTACTGTCAGAATCCACAAGTTAAAGGGCATGACCTCCAACAAGGCTGCTCCACTTCATGTGTCAGCCACAAATAAAGTCTGCCAGCCACTTGCCCTTCTGACCGGCAAGCTACAAATATGGAGGGCTTCTATGTCCTGTGCTCAGATTCAGTAATTCATTAGTATGACTCATGGAATTCAGGACAGCACCATACTTACAATAACAGTTTTGTTATCAAGAATGTAAGTCAGGGCCACCCAAATGGAGAGACACATAGGTGGAAGTCTGGGAGGGTTCTGAATGCAGAGCTTCCATGGCCTCTCCCTGTGGAATCAGATTGTGTCATCCTCTTGGCACCTCAATATATTCACTAATCAGGAAGCTCAGCTGAGCTCAGGGAGCCAGAGGTTTGATTAGGGTTTCATTACATAGGCACCATTAATTGAATCATTGACTATATGATTAAACTCAATGCCCAGTTCTTCTACCCCTTGGAGATTGGGCTGGCTCAAAGCTCCAACCCTCTTGTCACATAGTTGGGCTTTTCTGGTGACCACGCCTATCCTGAGTCATTTTTCTCAGAGAAGAAACTTAGGTATTATCTAAGGGGCTCATGGATAATAAAGGCATTCCAATTACTCAGGAAATGATAGTGATTTAAAGTCTCTTTCTCAGGAACCAGGGACAAAGACTGGTCAAAATCTGTATTATACAACACCTTGTAGCCAATATAATGTGGTTAAAATGATGTTATATGACTTCCAACGTTAGGCCTTAAGAAACCTATGGTTTCCACTTCATATATTTGGAAAACTGCCCTAAGACTGCCATATAAAGAAGTCAATCTAGCTTAGTAGATGATAAAAGGCCATGTGGAGAAGAACATGCACAAGCCAATAGCAAGCACTGACTGCCAGTCATGAGAATGGCCATCATGGACCCTCCAGCTGAATGCAGCTTTGTTAATGACCCCAGGTGAAACCCAGCAGAGGAAACCCTCATTCAATCCACAGGCCTGTGAGATATTAAAAAACATCATTGCATTGTTTGTTATGCAGCAATGGATAACTGATACTTGGGAGCCAACAAAGAAGGTAAAACCAGAGCAGGAATCAAGAGAGCTTTCACTCAAGTACCCTTAGGACAAGGTTAGATGGGGTTTTCCTGTCTTGATAACAATGGGGCTTGAATTTTAACAAGGTCTTGACATCTCATGAGGTAGGGAGCTGGAATTGAATCAAAGGCTCAGTGACACGTGCACTGAGACAAACTCTGTTTCCTGGCATAAGGAAAGGACAGAATAGCTTGTCTATCTTGGCCTGGGGTCTAGATAGTAAAAATAAAATAATTATTTTTCAATTTATAACTACTAGCCCAATCTGACCTCACTTAGATTTAGAGTTAGAATGTACATCACCAGTATGTTAGTATCAGTCTGGGAACTCCCAGTTAGAATTTAACCTAAAAGTGGTCTATGGGTAACATGATCATCTATATAGAAAATCCTAAGGAATCTACAGAAAAGTACTATTTCTACAGCTGATTTCAATAAGCTCTCAGGATATAAGATCAACACATAAACATCAGTTGTATTTATTATTAGCAATAAACAGTTGGAAATTAAAATTTAAAAATATTATTTACAGCCCTGACCAGTGTAGTTCAGTTGCTTGGGTATCTTCCCATGAAGTGAAAGGTCCCCAGTTCAATTCCTGGTAAGGCACATGCTCGGGTTGCAGATTCAGTCCTTGGATGGGGCATGTACAAGAAGCAACCAATTGCTGTTTCTTTTCTCTGTCACATTGATGTTTCTCTCCCTCTTTTTCTCCCTTCCTTCCCCATCTCTAAAAATAAATAAATAAATAATAAAAAATATTTAAAAAATATTATTTACAATAGAATAAAAAAACATGTAATACTTAGGGATAATTTTTTTCTTTTTTAATATATTTTGTTGATTATGCTATTACAGTTGTCCCATTCCCCTTAGGGATAAATTTAACAAAATATGTACAAGACCTGTACACTGAAAATTATAAAACTCTTCTGAGAGAAATTTAAGAACACCAAAGTAAATAGATACATTGTGTTCATAGATCAGAAACTCAATATTGTTAAAGTGTCAATTCTCCCTAAATAGATCTATAAATTCAATGTAATACCAGACAAAAATCCAGAATAGCTAAAACAATCTTGTAAAATAAGAACAAAGTTGGAAGAACGCATCTGACTTGATTTTGAGATTTAGTATAAAGCAATGGTAATCAAGAGAGTATGATATCAGCATAAGAATAGATGTATTTATTCAACAGAACAGACTGAAAAGTATAAGAACAGACCTACACATATATAGTCAATGTTCCAAGGTAATTCAATGGAAGAAAGAATAGTCTTTCCAAAAAATGGTGTTGGAACAGCTGGGTATCCATGAGCAAAACATAAAACTTCATCCTTACCTCATACCAAATAAAAAATTAATTTGAAATGGAGTGTAGATCTACACCTAAGTTTTTCCAAAAGAAAAGTTATGTTGAGAAAAATTTATTACATAAGACACAAAATGCACAACCCATAAAATAATAAAATATTTATGAAATTGAACTTCATAAAAACGAAATGCAATTGCTTTTTGAAAAACACTAAGAAAATGAAGACAGACTTCTGGCCAAGATGGAGGCATAGGTAGACACACTGTGCCTCCTTGCACAACCAAAACAAGGACAATAACCAATTTAAAAACAAAAAACAACCAAAACTGACAGAAAATCGAACTGTATGGAAGTCTGACAACCAAGGAGTTAAAGAAGAAACATTTATCCAGACTGGTAGGAGGGGCAGGGATGGGCAGCTGGGTAGAGAGGACTCACTGGCAAGGCAGCAGCTGGAGGACTGGGCAGGCAAGGCTGCAGCTGGTGGGCAAGGTGTTGGCTGGCGGACCAGGCTGTCCCACATCTGCGTGTAGATAAACCAGGAGGAGCAACTGGGGAGCAAGACAGATCATGCAACCCAGGGTTCCAGCTTGGGGAAATAAAGCCTCAAACTTCTGATTGAAAACACCTGTGGGGGTTGAGGCACCAGTGGGAGAAACCCCCAGCCTCACAGGAGAGTTCATTGGAGAGATCCACGGGGTCCTGGAACATACACAAACCCACCCACTAATAATTAGCACCAGAAAGACCCAATTTGATTATGGATAGCAGAAGAAGTGACTGAAAACCAGCAGAGAGTGGAGCAATCGACATTGTTCCATCTTGGACCCCTCCTCCACATACAGCATCACAACGCAGCAATGTGGGTTGCCCCACCCTGGCAAACACCTAAGGCTCTGCCCCTACTATGTAACAGGTGCACCAAGACAAAAAAAAAAAAAGGCCCAAATGAAAGAATAGATCAAAGCTCCAGAAAAAATACAACTGAGAAATGAAGAGATAGCCAACCTATCAGATACATAGTTCAAAACACTGGTTATCAGGATGCTCCAGGAACTCACTGGGTACTTCAACAGTATAAAAAAGACCCAGGCAGCAATGCAGGTCAAGTTATGTAAAATAAAGAAACATCTACAGGGAACCAACAGCAATGGGAAGGAAACCAAGATTCAAATCAACAGTTTGGAGCAGAAGAAAGAAAGAAACATTCAACCAGAACAGGATGAAGAAACAAGAAATCAAAAAAATGAGGAGAGGCTTAAGAACCTCCAGGACATCTGTAAATGTTCCAACATGTGAATCATAGGGGTACCAGAAGGAGAAGAGGAAGACCAAGAAACTGAAAACTTATAATGAAGGAGAACTTCCCCAATCTGGGAAAGAAAATAGACTTTCAGGAAGTCCAGGAAGTTCAGAGAGTCCTGAAGAAGTTGGACCCAAGGAAACAACACCAAGGCACATCATAATTACGTCAGCCAAGATGAAAGATAAGGAGAGAATCTTAAAAGCAGCAAGAGAAAAGAAGACAGTTACCTACAAAGGAGTTCCCATAAGATTTTCAGCTGATATCTCAAAAAAAAAACCTTACAGGCAAGAAGGGGCTGGAAAGAAGTATTTGAAATCATGAAAGGCAAGAACCCACATCCAAGATTACCCTATGCAGCAAAGCTGTTATTTAGAATGGAAGGGCCGATAAAGTGCTTCCCAGATAAGGTCAAGATAAAGGAGTTCATCATCACCAAGCCCTTATTATATGAAATGTTAAAGGGACTTATCTAAGAAAAAGAAAATAAAAAATATGAACACTAAAATGACAACAAACTCCCAGCTATTAATAACCGAACCTAAAAAAAACCCACACACAATAAAAAACAAACTAAGCAAACAACCAGAACAGGAACAGAATCACAGAGATGGAGATCACATGGAGGGTTATCAGTGGGGAGTGAGAGGGGAAGAGAGGGGGAAAAGGTACAGAGAATAAGTAGCATAAATGGTAGTAGAAAATAGACAGGGGTAGATGAAGAATAGTGTGGGAAATGTAGAAGCCAAAGAACTTACATGTATGACCCATGGACATGAACTAAAGAGGGAAGGAATATGGGTAGGAGGGGGTCTACAGGGCGGAGGGGAATAAAGGGGGGGGAATGGGACAACTGTAATAGCATAATCAAGAAAACATTTAAAAAAAGAAAAGAAAATGAAAGACAAGCCACATACTGAGAGGAAATATTTGCAAAGTGGGTATCTGATTAAGACTTGTGTCTAGACTCTATTAAACAACTCTTACAGCTCAATTAAAAGAAGACAACAGTTTAATTTAAAAAAGATAGCCAAAAGATTTGAACTAACAGTTCACAAAAAAAATATATGAGTGACAATCAGATGAAAACATGCTTAACATCATTAGTCATTAAGGGAAAGCAAATTAAAGTCACAATGACATACTATTACATTAGAATGGCTAAATTAAAGACTGATAATACCAAGTGTTACTGAGGATGTTGACCAACTGCACTCTCTTATGCTGCTTATTTTGGAAAAATTTGGCAGTTTCCAAGTAGCCACTTTGGAAAAGTTTGGCAATTCCATATACGGGTAAACACGTATCTATCATACAACCCAGTAATTTCACTTCTAGGTATTTCCCCAGGAGAAATGACAACAAATATCTACACCAAGACTTATATATAAATGTTCATAACAGCTCTTTTCATAATGGTCAAAAACTGGAAATAACCTAAATGTCCATCAGCTGATGAATAGTTAAATTGTGGAATATCAATAAAATAAATAAATTACTGATACACTTATGAACATTGAAGAATATAAAAAAGATTATGCTAACTGAAATTATTTGAAACAAAGAGCTACATATTATATGATTCCATTCATATGAAATTCTAAAAGAAGCAAAGTTCAGTGACAAAAGCAGATCAGTGGTTGCCTGGGGCCAGGGTTGAGGGAAGATTGGCTGTAGGAGGTACAGAGGAACTTTCTGAAGTGATGGAAAACTTCATATCTTAATTATGGTGGTAGTTACATAACTGTTTATACCTATCAAAACTCATTGATTGTACACGTTAAGTTAGTGAATTTTATTTTATGTAAATTATACCTCAGTAATACTCATTGAAAAAAAGCAGTCTGTTGTTAATATGGGATTTCCAAAAACAAAGCCCAGCTGACCATGAGATTACCACACAAAAATTTCAAAACACAGAGGAAACAATTAGCCTCCATCAATAAAGAAACAATCAGCCAAAGGAGACCCCCAAAGATCACAGATATCTAGACTATTCAGTAGAGTTTATAAATTAAGTATATATTAAAATTATAAAGACATGTAATAAGGAACTGAAAACATTAGAACAGAAACAAGACAGTATTGAAAAAAGATCAGAGCTTTGAAAATAATGCTTACCTCTTCACAAAAGAAGAAGAGAAGGAGGAGAAGGAATACAGAAAGAAAGGAAGATCACAAATAATTTCTAGAAAAAAAATTTAATCATTGTTAAAAATTTTGGACAGGTATAACAGGTAATTAAGCTAGCTAAAGAGAGAGTTAAGGAATTGGAAAATCAGTCTAAGGAAAACATGTAGACTATGGTATAGGGAGCTAAAGAAATGAAAAACATAAAAATTTAAGAGACACTAATGGAGCAAGAAGAGCTAATATATTTCTAAGTGGTTCAGAGCACAGAATAGGATAAAATAAGATATGCAAATAGATAATGACTCAGAATTTTCCAGAATCAAAAAGTGACAGTGAACAGTCATTTTAACATGTCTTTTAAGACCTCAAATGATAACTGCTCTTAAGTTTCTCAATTTTTTTTCTGTCATCACTCCTCCAACTTTATACCTCACTTATTAATTAGGATAAACAAACACTACAAGAGGAGGGGCAGCTTGCTTTTAGAAGTAGCAGGATATTGTTAGTGTAATCAGTTTCAAATCAGTGTTTCTCTTTGAACCCCGAACATAGTGCAGGATGTTTCTTCTGCCTGAAATATAATGTTTTATTGATGCACTACTACACTGGTCCCTTTTTTTTTTTTTTAATTATTCCAACTAAACAGCTGGAGTCTCCATTTTGTGGTTAAGGGGCAGTTTATTTTCTTCCAAGAATTTCTTTACTCATGAAATGTCCAATAACCCCTGGGGGGTTACTCAGGCCTGAGAACAATGGCCTCAAAGAAACCAGGGAGCCTGTTTAATTTGCTTTTTATGGGTTGCTGGGTCTGCCATTGACAAGAGACCCTGACCACTGAGTTTTCCAAGGAACCTTGGGGGCTGAACCTCAAATGTCCACCCTTGAAGCCGAGGGTCTGCTACCATTGCCATAGCCACTTGTCTAGTCACTACCGTGAGTTAGCAGGAAGGCATTGGAGGCTCACTGCGGTGTTTGTCTGGGCACATGCCTAAGGATGGGTGACCCCTATTCCTCCTCCCACAACCTCAGTCACTGTTTCCCACAACCTCACTGTGCATTTCTTCCATGACTTGATATGTATGAGGGTCAGCAACAAAATGAGGAGACTCTTTTGCTCCTCACCTGAGTTGGCTCAAATCATCACAGACCCAGACTCCTAGCACTTGGCTCTTCACACACATTCCGGGCACAGCTAGCCTCCCCTCCATGGCATACCCCCAAGGCCAGGATTTAGGTCAATAAATCCCAATAATTCCTTTTATTTTATTTTCTATATTTTGGGAGGTCTGTCCAGGATTCAAAGTGATAACTCTATTACCATTTTTCCCTTCTTCTAATTTGCAGTCTATTTTCCATCTCTTGGCGACCATCCTGGCTCAGATCCTGAACATCTCTTATCCAGACTACTGCGAGTGAGTCTCCTGACTGATTTCCCTGCCTTCACTCTTCAGTCATCCTGCTCTGCTCACCTCTTTGCCACAAACGTACCCTTACTGTCCTAAACTCCTTCCATGCTGTCACTAGAAGGATCTACATTTCATAAATGATTATGTTCTTCTGATTAAAGTCATGTCATGCTGAATTAGAGCCCAAGTTTTAGAGCCAGCAGACACTGATTCCATTGCTTACTACCTGCTTAGCATTTCTTTTTGTCTCATCTCCTATAAGACAGAGATAAGTGACAGTATCTGTCTCATAAGATTGTTTTTTTAAAATATTTTATTTATTTATTTTTAGAGGGAAGGGAAGGGAAGGAGAAAGAGTGGGAGAGAAACATCAATGTGTGGTTGCCTCTCATATGTGTCCCCTACTGGGGACCTGGCCCGCAACCCAGGCATGTGCCCTGACTGGGAATCGAACTGGTGACCCTTTGCTTCACAGGCCCAGGCTCAATACACTGAGCTACACCAGCCAGGGCTCATAAGATTGTTTTGAGGGTTAAATTATGTTTTGTGTGGAACGTTCCTAGCACAATGCCTGGCATTAATGAATACTCAGAATAGTGGTGTCTCCATTTCCCCTCTTTTCTGCCTGGTCACCTGTGATTAAGTCTAA